>JAUKWC010115152.1:0-23488 GCA_032356245.1 Endocladia muricata
ATAGTCCTGTGGGGCTATGGAATAATAGTAGCTATATAGCTTACACTACTAGGAGAATAGTTCTATTGTACCAGCGTATTTTTACAGTACATTAATTGCGACATGCTCTTCCGATATATTTTTACGACATATTTTTACGACATATTTTTACGACATATTTTTACGACATATCTTTACGACATATCTTTACGGTCGCCGGTAGACGATGCGCTGTAGTAAAAAGTTCTGGTAACAGTTGAGTGACTTAACTTATCGCATCCATATTAACATTATTCAGATTCAGCAGATCTCAATCCAAAGCGTTCTCTATTGTCCATGACTGGCGAGTCGGGGGCTTATACCCAAAGCGATTGCGATCCGCTGACTATACTAGTTATCCAGCAAAGGCATATAAGAAAATATGACAAACCCCAACTCATTTGATGGAGGTGTTTTTGGTCAACAATCATCTTCGGATCAGAATGAAGGGCCGCAGATTCATCGAGACACACAAGGACTGGTGTCGACTGCTCCGCCAACAGAGATCGCAATTCTGATTGGTGTAGAATTAACGGGCAAGCCGGGCTTAATGTCGCTTGTGGACTCGTTAAATGAACTAGAACGTCTGGCAGACACTGCCGGATTAAACGTTGTTGCACACCTTACACAGCGGCTCGACAGCCCTAATCCTGCAACGCTTATGGGGACTGGTAAGCTCGAAGAACTGCATATGGTTGTCATAGACAAAGGCGCAAATGTCGTGATCTGTGATGACGAACTTTCGCCGCGGCAGCAGCGCGAGATCGAGAAAGTTTTGGGGCAGGAAGTCAAGGTAATTGATCGCACAGCCCTAATTCTAGACATTTTTGCTCGCCACGCAAGCACGCGTGAAGGCGCAGTACAGGTAGAGTTGGCGCAGTATGAATATCGACTGCCGCGCCTTACCAGAGCGTGGACTCATCTTGCACGCCAAGCGGGTGGTCGCGCCGGTGGTGCGAGTGGTGGCGTCGGTGTTCGCGGCCCGGGTGAAACTCAGCTAGAGGTTGATAGACGTGAAATCGGGCGCAGAATTGCATTTCTAAAACGTCAATTAGAGCAGATTCGGAAGCATCGCAGCCAATATCGACGTCGGCGGCAGAATTCGACAACGCCTGTTATTGCACTGGTAGGCTATACGAATGCGGGTAAAAGTACAATGCTCAATGCGATCAGTGGCGCGAATGTCTTGGCCGAAGATCAACTCTTTGCAACGCTTGATCCAACAACGCGCCGAGTTACGTTGCCGAGTGGTGCTGTTGCGCTCTTTAGCGATACGGTTGGATTTATTCAAAAATTACCAACTACGCTGGTCGCTGCATTTCGCGCAACGCTGGAAGAAGTTAATGATGCGGACATTTTGGTACACGTTGTGGATGCATCTCACCCGAACATGGATGAACAGGTTGCTGCCGTAGAGGAAGTGCTCGAACAACTTGGTGCTGGTAATAAATTGATCATTACGGCTGTAAACAAGATCGATCAGCTTGATATGACGGATCCTACTGTTGTGCAGCGGCTGGAAACCGCACTCGACGAATACCCAAATGCTGTTGCATTTAGTGCCTTGGCAAAACAGAACCTAGAGGGGCTGTTTGTGGTGATCGAGGAAGTGTTGCGTAACATCATGGTGCCGATGGACGTATTTATACCGTACACACGCGGCGAATTGACCGCAGGTTTTCATGAGCATGGATACGTCGAATTAGAAGAATATGAGGCAGATGGGACGCACATAGTTGGACGCTTACCATCTGAACTTGTTAATACATATATTGAATTTCAACAGAGCACTGAGTTTCAACAGAGTGATGAGATTCAACAGAGCAGCGAGATGCAACAGAGTGACGAGGCAGGTGAAATAGTGGCAACGGCATTGCTAGATTCCATGTCAGATCAATCGCTTACAAATGCAGAGAATGTAGGGGTGAAGAAAAAATGAGTTCGTCAGCGAACGCGGGTTCCGAGATAAATCGTCGCGCCTTCCTGCTGGGAACAGTTGCTTTATGTGCATTAGACTATGACGCGCTGCACGCTGGTGACACGATTGATACCCCAACTGTTATCCGCGGTCCGTACATACAGCGTACAGCCGAGACAAGTACCGTTGTGATGTGGCGTACGGATATCGAGTGCGACACACGCGTAAATTTTGGCCTCCAACTGGATGACTTAGATTTAGTGTTTCACTCTGCACCGCCGACAACCGAACATGTTGCTCGCATAATTGGCCTGCAGCCAAATACAAAATACTATTATAATATAGGGACAGACGACGAAGTTTTAGAAGGCGATAATTTAGACTATTACTTTGTTACGGCACCGCTAAGTGGCGAAATGAAACCAACGCGTATCTGGGTGCTTGGCGATATCGGCTGGCCGACTAATGAATTACTTAGAGTACGCGAACAATATTATGCGTATACGGGAAATGAGCATACGGATATATGTTTATTGCTAGGTGATATTGCCTATTCGCACGGGCGAGATCGAGAATATCAGGCCCCCTTGTTCGATATGTTCAAAGGGTTTGTTCGTCATACCGCAACCTGGCCTACATATGGCAACCATGATTCGTACTGTAGCACGTGCGATAGCGATACAGGCACGGGACCATATTTTGACATTTTCAAGGTTCCAGCCGTTGCTCAAGCTGGCGGCATTCCGTCATATACAAAGGCATACTATGCCTTCGACTATGGCAATATTCATCTTGTTTCTTTAAATTCGACCGATTGGCAAGGCAGCAAGATGCTTGACTGGTTAGAAGAAGATCTGATGAATAGCAATGCCAATTGGACGATTGTATTTTGGCACCATCCAGCCTATTCCCGAGGGGCATACGACTCTGATGTGACAACCAGTCTCGCAGATATGCGTACAGAAGTGATGCCGATTTTAGAGAAACATGGCGTTGATCTGGTTCTGTCGGGCCATAATCATTGTTATGAACGCTCTTTTTTGATAGATGGTCATTATGGTCCCGCCAAAACGCTTACGGATGCTATGATCATTGATGGAGGGGACGGCAGTGATGATGGTGTGTACACCAAACCCTCATGGACCCAGCGGCCCAATGAGGGAGCTGTTCATGTTGCAATGGGTTGCTCTAGCATTGTCAAAGACGGGGAGTTAAATCACCCTGTAATGCACAAGTCGGTAGCCACTTTTGGCTCGTTAGCAATTGATATTGTCGAAAATCAACTACAGGCTCAAATGATCGGGCCTGATGGTGGAATAGTTGATAAGTTTATTATCCAAAAGGGAAATCGGAGATATTTTCCGATCATGAGGTAGATGGAAACATATCACTCTCGCTTACCCATACCATACCCAACCGCAACACGCTATAACATTTTTATATGAAGGCAATGCAAAGTGAAAAAATGTTGATTTATGGCGTTGCTGGTAACTAAATTTCTACGTTTATCGTTCACCTATTACGAGTGGATATTCTTGTTATACTGCTTTTGTTCAGTTAGAGCAGAGCTAAGTATATCTACTCATTCTGAGAGTTTTTCATGGTCCGCAGAACATCGCTTTTAATAACTTTTGTTGCATTTATTTTACTATTTATATCTAGTGAAGATATTTTATCGAAAGGGGCCTTGCAATCGCCCCCGATAAATTTTCCGCTTCACATCAATGTTGGTTCAATCAAGCCTTACACAACAGCAGACAACGTCACCTTTCAGGCAGATCGGGCATGGTCGGCCAACGCCCAGTTTGGACACGTGGGTGGAGTTCCCCGCGCCAGAGAAGATTTTTGGTTGATTAACGGTACGGATAACGCACCAGTCTATCGATCTACTCTCCAAAAATGGCAAGAATACAGAGTCAACAATGTTCCGTCAGACAACTACCGCGTGACGCTGCATTTTGCAGAACTTTTTACACATGGTCCTAACCTAACGGTTTTTGATATCTCTATAGAAGATCAGTTGCTGTTGGATAATTTTGATCCGTTTGCAGAAGCTGGGCTTGATTACGCACTGGACCGAAGCTTCTCTGTCTCGGTCACTGATGGTCAGTTGACAATCATCGCTCAACCTGTCTTAAAGAATGTGCATTTAGCCGGCATTTCAATTGAACCTATTGCGGTTAATGCCGAGCCGCCAACCGCGCCGACTGGATTTAGAGCCGTTCCCAGTTATGAAGCAACCGCTCTTACTTGGGATGCAAATCCTGAGCCAGATATAGATGGGTATCACATCTATCGTTCAAAGTCTGCGAGCGGTCCGTATATACGGATCACATCAGATCCTGTTCATATTACGCAGTATATTGATCAATACAAAAATTTGTCACTGCTGCCACCGAACAAGCCATCTGGCACCCCTTGGTATTACCAAATTAGCAGCATAGACATTTACAACAATCAAAGCAGCGTTACGTCACCGATTGCGGCACAACCCATGTCGACAGCCACAATTGACATACCTGTGTATGAACTAAAGATGGCACCCGCCGATTTAGCCATTATGAATTCCGATATTTGGCTTACAAATGATGTCGATGCTACATTGACATTCAAAAATCAGGACTATCCCGTCTTGATTCGATTTCGGGGCAATTTCAGCCGAGGCTATCCAAAAAAATCGTGGAAAATTATATTCCCAGGCGATTCTCCTTACGCCAATCGTGATCGGCTCAACCTAAAGTCACACTACGACGATCCAACAATGATGCGCGGTCCATTGACAACGGCGCTCTATCAGAAAGTAGGCATTTACCCACCTACAACAGACCATGCAGCTTTGTTTTTAAATGGCGAATACTTAGGTGTTTTCTCCGATTACGAACAGGTAAATGACCTGTTTATGACCCGCACAGGACGCAATCCCGAGTCCACCGTCTACGAACCTATTTGGACACCATATGCAAACTATGGAGATCTGCTGCCCAGCGTGAATGCCTATCGTGAAGGGTACGAAATTAAGAACAACAGCCACTTTGGCTACGGCGATCTGGTTTCGTTTGTCGAGTTGATAAACAATACGCCAAAGCAGTTTTTCTCTTCACGCTTGGCTGACGCTTTTGAGATCAAAAGGTATCTTGACTACTACGCCGTTGTAATTCTGACGAATAACGTCGAGTTTACCCGTCATGATCTGCGCATTTTGCAGGATCGAGATACGGGGCGTTGGGAATTTATTCCTTGGGATCCGGACTATACGTGGGGCTATATTTATCCTTTCTCAACATTCTTCGACACATCGCAGCCCATTAACACTGGCACGCTATCGAACCCCGGCTCCGTCTTTCATGGCCCAAATCGTTTTTTGAGCCGCGTAATGGATGTGCCCGAATATCGCTCTTATTTTTGCACGCGATTAGCAGAAATAACAGATGACGCTTACACAACAACAGAAATTTTTCCGCAGATCGATGCCTATCATAACTTGATTAAGCAAGAGGTAACGGCGGATTGGTGGAAGGCAGAGGGGATTCAGAGCACTCTTTTTGAGCGTTCGGCGGATGATTTAAAGTTATTTGTAGAGGAACGAAGCGATTTCCTACGTGGCGAAATACCCGGCTACTGTGCTGATCCGCAGTCGATATTGAAGATCAATGAGATCTTGATTCAAAATCAATCTTCGTACTGCGATCCCGCAGACGGGGATATTCGAACCTGCTACGATGACTGGATTGAAATTTACAACCCAGGATTAGAGCCTGTTAATATGCAAGGTCTTTATCTATCGGATGATCCAAACAACCCAACTAAGTTTCAGATTGAAAACTCAACTGTTATACAACCAAAAGGTAGCGCACTTATTTGGGCCGATTCTGAAACCCAGCAAGGGACAGATCACGCAAACTTTACGCTAGACATAGCCGACCCATCTGTCAATCTGTATGCGCAGGATGGTGCCACCCTGATTGATAGCCTAGATGTGCCGCTGCTAAGTGCCGATCAGTCATTTGGTCGCTATCCCGATGGTGCAAACGTTACTTACACCCTTGAGAAAGCAACGCCAAAAACTTCAAATCAAGTAGGTCTGATCTTTGAACGGGTTTCAATCGAACCGCAGGCACCGACTGCTAGCGATGCCGTAACTGTGAGCGTTCGATTCTTTGAAGAATCAAGCCTAGATAATGCCAGGCTTTACTATAACGTACCAGTTGATGGCTGGCAGTCCATTGCCTTTGAGCGCCAAGGTGCGGGAAATTACGAAGCAGTAATTCCTTCGCAAGTGGACGGCACGCTTATTCGCTATTACATCAGCGCTGTGAGTACGTCGGATACGATTATGACTGAGCCGTTATATGCACCACTACGGTATTTTGATTACTTGATCGGCTACCAGAAGCCGTCTGTGATTATCAATGAAATTGTTGCAAATTATGATCCCCTCAACGCGTCTAGTGCCTCCGGTTCGACGGCAAGTTTAAGCTGGCTTGAACTGTATAACCCAGGCAATGCGCCTGTACAGGTAGAAGGCATGTATCTTAGCGACAATCCGAATATTCCACGGAAGTATCGAATACCGGGGCGTCTGTTGATTCCTGCTCGCGGCTATATGGTCTTCTATGCCAACGAAACGCCAGAGCTGAATCTGTGGAATACAAATTTTGCACTAGATAAATATGGTGGAAATTTGGCTCTTTACGACACGGATGACAATCAAAATCGGAAGATAGACTCACACGATTATGGCCTTCAAGAAGAGGGGCGCTCAGAATATCGTTGTTACAATCATATCAAAATCTGGAATAGAGCCGGTCAGCCAACCCCTGGCTATACAAATCTGCCCGCCTGTTCTGTTACGCTTCTCCCGATTATGGAAAGATAACCCACGCAATCTGATAAATCAGACGCAGCATTCGTGCTGCGTCTGGCATTGAAAAGCGTTTCGAAGACCCGCAGATCCTTTATGAAGGTTGGCAATGTATCTTTGACTGGCACTGGTTGTAACGGGCACTGGTTTTACCCCGTCCTCCTTAATCTTTGTAAAATTTTTCTCCTTGGAAAATTGGGAAGGGTCAATATACTGAGAAAAGCAAAGAGGTCCATTGCGTTACGTTTCTATAGAAGCGTAACGCAATGGACCTCTTTATGTTTATACCATCTTTTTTTAGTATAGCCATGCGGGGCGTGCTTACTGATCTGACATAGGCTTTTAAATTTCCCGAACGCGATCAGCTTCGGCAAGTGGAATTGTGAAATTCTTCCATTCTGGCTTCCCCTCGCGCCATTGCTGACCATCCCCATTGATCAAACTTTTTCTTTGTAGTTTTGGGAGCGGTAATGTCTTCATCTCGATTTCAAGCGCATCGGGCGTTAAAGTAAGCAGCAGCCAACCGATAGGGTATTCGACGATTGAAGGCGTAACAACATATGTACAGGGAGTTGTATCGTGCCAGACGGTTTGTATATCTAGCCTATGCGCGTGTCCTTGAAAAATAGCCTGCACCGCGCTATGTTTTTGGAGCAGCGCAAGAACCGACTCTGCATTTTTTACGCCATAAAAGTCTTGCCACGGTTGTTCGCCTTTCCACGGTCGTAGAAGCTGATGGATAAAGACAAAAACGGGCCGCTCATCTGTCGTGGATAGATCTGCTTCAACACGCGCCATTTCCGCCTCATTCACCCAGCCATAAACAGGATCATGGGGCTGAACGGGATCGAACTGATCGATTAAATGTCCTTGCGCATTAATCAGAATTAAGCGAGCATATGGCGTATCAACCGTGCGGCCTAAGCCTGATTGTAGCTCCCAGAGATTTTCAAAGAGCGACCAATCGCTCCCACCTGGCAGGCAGTCGTGGTTGCCGGGCAGAGCATGAACGGGCATCGAGAGATTGCTAAAACCCGCATGTGTATCGATAAGCGCTCGCAAAAATTCTTCTGGATGTATATCAAAAGAGCCGCCACCGCAGGTAAGATCACCAAGGTGTATGACCATATCTAAATCGGCCCTTTCTAATTCTGTAAGCAGCATGTTTTGCAATTCTTCTGAGTGGTGTTGTAGCTGTCGTTCTTCTGTATTTAATCTACTCGTGGTGCCAGTAGACCAATAGTGCGTGTCACTACAAAGGCCAATACGCACGCAGGAATGAGAATAGGATTTTGACATTATTTGTTCCGCAATCATACACAACTACTATTCAAGATATACGTGAGAAGATGCATTTATGTTATTTTGCGATGCTGTGTGTATGCTATCATTGTCTAGTAAAATTTATATAAATATCAGTAACAGTTCTATCTATCACGTCATACATAAAAGCGACAGTCACTTCGCACTGAAGCCGATAGAAAAAGACCCATTGCGGCCCGTTTCGTGCAATAAGTGACGGTCATCTTTTAGACAGAGTGGTGAGATGAACTCTTACAGAGATTATCTAACTCTTGCTCGTAAATAAAACGCATTACGTTCTTGATAAATCTTTTATTCACAAGCAAGAGATGAGCAAGGCAAGCGAGAAGGGTGCGTTACGCATTGCTGTGCTTTTAGATTGTCTTTAAATAAATATACAGTGACGAACAAGTAACATCAATGTGCAAATGTATGATGGTTCTATGGAGAAAACCATCTTTCCTCTAAGTCAGATAATCTACCCGTAATCTGAAACATTTGCAATAGAACATTAATCTCTCTTTGCAGTTTAGTTGATCGATAAGGCACTGCAATAACATATGGATTCCCTTCCACGGCTGGCCCGATATCAATAATTGTAGGAACATTTGCCGATTGCTCCCCCTGAACCTGACCTGCTTGTGCTTGACCCGCTTGTGCTTGACGTAATGTCACATTGTCTATTAGCATCGCATCAAGCGCTCGGTCTTCTTGCAACGCAACAATCGTTTCATCTGGTGTTTCGTAAGGGACTAGCTCAATTGTCGGCTCGATCCGCTGTAGCTGACGCCCAACCAGATCCCCCATACTGCCCCATTCCACCCCCACACGCAGACCCCGCAAGAGAGCGGCCACCAGGCTTCGAATCTCCGCGCTCGCCTCTTCGCTGTCGGTGCTAGAACGCTCGCCCTTCAAAAAGTCAAATGCGTCTTGCTCGATAAACTGCACCGCATCATCTTGGCGCACAGCCAGGCGGATCCCAGCCTCAAAATATGGCTCTGAGTAGGTAACATCCTTCGTCGTTCGTGGGTCAAATGGCAGTGCGCTGATCACGCTGTCGATCTGACCCGTGCGCAAGGCATCGAGCAGACTATCAAAACCAATCGGCACAATTTCAAGCTGCAAACCCCATTCATCTGCAATAGCCGCCGCCAAATCCAGATCGTACCCCACTGGCTTGCCGTCCGCATCTAATGATTCAAAAGGAGGAAAGCTCGGATCCAGACCAACTCGCCAAATTCCGCTATTTTGCATCGCCGTCCATGTTGGATCGACGCGATAAAAGAGCAGGGTCTCCCTCGAAAAAAAGATCGCCAGCAACAGCGCAAGCATAAAACCCAGCACCATAGCTCCCCAAAAAAATTTTGGCCTATTGCGCCACGCTTTTTTAACTCCACCTCCGCTCATCTTCTTACTTTGCTCCCGTTGCATAATTCTGTACCTCTGAGTAGATCGGTTTTGGCTCAAAATCGGTGCGCACAAACGTATAATAATCTTGGTAGCTTTTGGCATCCCACGGGTAGCGAAAGGCCCAAAAATTAACCGACTCCAGCCACGGCCATTCATCGAGCGCAATCTCATATGCCCGAATGGTATAGTCGATGCGCTGTCCTGGACGCACGGCGCGCGTCCAGCGTGGATGATCGTTCCAGCCGCCTTCTGTAATCATGGCGGTTTTGTGTGCATCGCCATTTTGGACCATGATGTCGCGCAAAAGTTCGCTGCGGCGCAGGTTCACCACATCGGGGTGCGCTGGCTCATCTGGTGGAAAGTTCCAGCCGTAGGAATGAATGGCCAAAATATCAAAATAATCAGCCGCGCCAGCATCGTACATACGTTGTAGAAAGAGCAGATCGTTCATCGCCGTTTGATCATTGGCTAGCGTTGGGGCCAGCGCACCAGCCAGCACGAGCGCATCTGGATTTGCGGCCTTGATCCGCGGGTAGACGATGCGCAACATTTCTACGTACTGTTCGGGATTTACGGGCTGGTAGCCCCACTCCATGCCTAAATTTGGCTCGTTCCAAATGATGATGTGCTGCACCTCATTCGCATAGCGGGTCGCAAATTCGGCAGCATAGTCACCAAACTCGTCGAACTGATCGGTTGCCAGATAAAGAGGCGTACTCTCCTCTGGTCTAGCCCACTCTGGCACAAAGCCAAGCCGCGCAATAATTGTCAACCCCTGCCTATCTGCGTGCTGCACCACCATATCTGAATGCGCCCATTTAAAAAGACCCGGTTCGCGCTCGACATAGGCCCACGGAAAATATTCCACAATCCACGGTGCGCCCATTTCGCGCACCATCTCCAAGCTTTGGCGAATCTTGCGCTCTTCAACCTCATCCGTTAATCGCGTATGAACGCCGATTTTGGGGTTGCTCGTGCGCACCGTGCGCTGCGGCCCTAGATCAAACCCATCATCAGATTGACGAACAAGGAAGATCACTGCGCCCGCCGTTAGTAAAAGCAGAGCAACCAAGAACCAGTGCCACGATATTTGTTTATACCAGCGTTGTTTTTGTTTATCCATCATACTTATATTTTACCACTGATGATCCCATGAGTTTATGTAGAGGTAGAGCTTTTGGTAATCTGATTGTTTATCTGATAAGGCAAGTCTATAAAGTTAGACTCCAAAGACAGACTATCGAAGCAAAATCTCGGCGATCGGAACAGGGCCAAACCCTCTCTTCTATATCAGATGCCGAGTTTCGATATCGCAAGGTAACTGCTGCACAAGCTGGCGTTTGGACCAGTATTTTAGCGTATGCGATTGCCCTGCCATGGTCTACCTGATTATTGAGATGCTACTTTAACCGTGCTATAATCGGAAAATCATATACTTAATATTTTAATTGAACGAATCGCAATCGTTTTTCGTTCATGCCGATGGTAGATAAGAGAGAAAAAATGTTTTCAGGTTCACCACGATCACCACGTTCGTCCGGTTCAATAATAGATAAATTTAACGCACTGACAAGCACGCAAAAGCTAATGGTTGTCGGTGTAGCGCTGCTGCTGCTCTACTCTGCGTTTAGCAGTGGTATCAGTTCATGGGGGAGAATTATTGCCTCCACAATTATCGTCTTTGTTGCATTTCCCGTCCACGAGTTTGCCCATGCCGCCATGGCCGTAAATTTGGGCGACGAAACGCCACGCAAGCAGGGACGCTATACCCTTAATCCACTCGTGCATATTGACCCAGTGGGCGCAATCCTAATCTTTATTACCTTTTTTGGCTGGGCCAAACCCGTACAGTGGAATCCAAACAATGTAGATATTGATCCCAAACTAGCCTCTATTCTGGTAGCACTAGCTGGGCCGGTGAGCAATTTGATCTTGGCAGCTTTGGCGATTCTTGCCGCCCCTTATCTGCCCGACACCGATATCGTAGCAACTACGCTAGCCTTTTTTGTGCGGATCAACGTGCTGCTTTTCGTCTTTAACTTGCTGCCAATTCCGCCATTGGATGGATCGCACGTGCTCTTTGCGCTGATGCCCGGCGATACGCTGTCGCTTCAGCGTTCGCTTAGTCAATATGGCTTTTTTATCCTGATGGGTGTAATTTTCTTTGCCCCACAGATTATCCAAGTGCCAACGGCGGTAATTATGGAGACTCTAGTACGCCTAGTTGGCTAAAATGAGTATTCGCTATCGGTTGCGTCAATTTACAAACGGGTTAATCGCCCAAATTCAGCCGGAGGATCACCGATTATTGGACCAGATTCTAACGGCTCCACAGCGGCAACTTTTCGAGCGAATGCCGGTCGATGCGCAGCGACACAGTCTTAATGTGCTGCTTGCACTACATGCTGCCGGTCACGATGATGCGGATCTTGCAGTGGCTGCGTTGCTGCACGATGTGGGCAAAGTCGCGGCCATGGATGCAGGGGCTTATCTAGGGCTTTGGCTGCGCGGACCAATGGTTATTATGGAAAAAATTGCGCCACCGATTCTGCCTCAAATCGCCACCGCAACGCCAAGTGCAAGCTGGCGATATGCAATCTATGTGCAGAACGAACATCCGCAAATCGGGGCAGCGTGGGCGCAGGCAACAGGGTGTAGCACGCTCTCGTGTTGGCTGATTCAACAACACCAGCATAAACAAGTAGACACACCTGATCTGCAAAAAGTAAAGTTACTAAAGCTGCTCCAGTGGGCAGACGATCAGAATTAACCTTTTACCCAAACGAACCCTATACTTATCCAGAAAAGTCCCGTCCCATCTCTTTAAAAGTAGAGATGGGAACAACCTTTTTTGGAGAGTTATATCCATCAGAGAAAGAATCCATGTCAAAACCAATTATTACCATCATCGGCCTGGGCGTAACCGGCACAAGTATCGGCCTGAGCCTGCAACGCGAGGCGGGCGACTTTGAGATCGTTGGGCATGATAAGGAACGGCGGGCGGGTGAAAAGGCAAATAAAGCCGGCGCAATACACCGCACCACGTGGAATTTGCATCGCGCATACGAAAATGCCGAACTGGTGATCTTAGCCGTCCCGTTGAGCGAATTACCAGACTTAATCGAATTGATCCGCGATGACTTGGCTCCTAACTGTTTGGTGGTTGCCATTGCCAAACTTATGCGGCCTGCGCTGGGATTGGGCGATAATTTGCCCAACAATGCGCAGATGGTTGCGATCCATCCCATCTTGACTGGCATCGGGGGCACGCTCTCGGCGCGCGATGATCTCTTTGACGATACGCCGATCTGCATTGCGACAGACAGCTACACAGATCCAGATTTGCTAAAGCTGGCTACTGATTTTGCCGAACGAATTGGTGGCCGTCCCCTCTATATAGATGCGCTGGAACATGACGGAATTGTGGCGAGCGTTGAACAGCTTCCGCAGTTGCTGGCCGCGGCGCAAATACAGACTGCGATGGCTTCTCCAAGCTGGTCTGAAACCGAGCGGATTGCTGGTCGGCAATTTGCACAGAGTACGGAGCTAGCAGGTGGTGCCGAGTCGATTTTTGATGCGTTTCTGGGCAACCGCGAGAATCTGCTTCTACGCATCGATCAGCTACAGCAATCGCTCTCTCAATGGCGTGCGCTGCTAACTGCACCAGAAAATAAAGAAGATCAGCCAGAACAGGCAAAAGATCACCCTTTGTTCAAAGTATTAGAAGAAGTTGCGCAGGCACGTGAAGATTGGGAAATCAAAGCAGAGCTAAAGCGTTGGGATGACGACGATTCTCGGTCGGACCAAATTTCTCCCACTAGCATGATGCAGCAAATGTTCTTTGGCAATCTCTTCAAAAATCGCTCAGCCCGGCGTGAATCAGATCCGCGTGAATCGACTCAGACCGACACCCAGCGTAATGAGGAATAGCACCGTTGCGCTTTGTCTTTGTCCTTTCCTCATTTCAGCTCTACGGTGGCGTTCTGCTGGTGATCGAATATGCCAACCGCCTTGTGCAGCGCGACCATTCTGTGCTGCTCTTCACACCCGGTGGAACGGTTGACCCAAATTTAAGGCAGAGACTTCACTCATCTGTTCGCATCATTGAATGTAGCGCGCAACTGTCATCCAAACAATCATCCGGCAAACAATCATCTGGTAAACAACTATCACCCAAACAACCGTTTGGCAATGTAGTTCGACTGCTTTGGTCTATGGCGCGTGAACTGCCACGCGCCGATGTTGTTGTTGCCACGCACACCCCCACAACGGCAGCGATCCTGCTTGCAGCACTGATTAACTTTTTGCAAAACAATTCGTCCCGTATGGATTTATCTGCCTCAACATCGGCGCGTCAACGTCCTGCTCGCGCGTGGCTTTACATGGACTATCCCGAAATGTTCAAAGGCCGTTGGCTGGAGCGACTGCTGCTGCGCTTTGCACCTTCTTGTTTTGATGTTCTGTGGACAATTTCCACACCGCTCAAAGACGTGGTCGCCGCCCACACCCAAAGCCCCGTTGTCGTTACGGGATCGGGTATCCAAAACGGGGATCTGTTTTTTACTCAAGCGCGAATCAAGCTCAAGGATAACCGCAGGCGAATTTTGTATGTTGGCACGAGCCTGCCACGCAAAGGCTTACGCGAGTTTTTGATGGCGATGCAGATCGTGCATGAGCGGTATCAAGACTGTATAATTGTGGTGGTTGGAACAGATGATTGTCTGGCGCTAATAGATGAAAGCGAGCTAGGGCAATCGGCTACAGCGGATCTTATCGAATTTCATTCACAGCCTTCGGATGAGGCACTCAGCCAGCTTTATGCATCGTCCAATCTCTTTGTATCGGCTTCATGGGGCGAGGGACTTGGATATCCGCCGCTCGAAGCAATGAGCTGCGGTACGCCCGTTGTGTTAACGGATTCGGGCGGGGTGCGTGATTATGCCCAACACGAAGAAAATTGTTTGATGGTTGCTCCGAAAGATATCCCGGCGATGGCTGCCGCAGTCGCACGCTTGCTAGATGATGCGGACCTTGCCCAGTATTTATCCGCAAATGGTGCTGAAACGGTAAAGAAATATAACTGGAGCGCGGTTATCGATAAAGTGGAAGCATCTGCCTATGAGATCAAAAATAGCCTGCATCTAACAGGGAAGCATACGGCCAAATAAACGAATGCTGCTTTAGCGTAAAGCCATGGATAAAAGCAAGTTTTTAGCGCAGACTTACATAATTGTTGTCAACTGGAATCTCCCCGGCGATACGATTGAAAGCGTTCAATCACTGTTCGAAGCTGGCGCGAGAGATGGTCAAGTTATTGTCGTGGACAATGGATCTGATGATGATTCTGTCGAACAACTACGCAGCACTTTTGATGAGAAGATTCTGCTGCTAGAGAGCGATGAGAATCTTGGCTTTGCAGGCGGCAATAACTGGGCAATCGAGCACGCATTAGGCGCAGGTGCAGAATGGATCCTGTTGGCGAATAATGATACGTTTGTGGCTACAACCTTTTTTACTGAGTTGGAAGACGTAGTGTGTCAACATCCCGACTGCTCTCTGATTGCGCCGCTTATTCTATATTATGACAGTGTGGATCAAGAGCCGAAGCGCGCAGAAATGATTTGGTCACTAGGCGACAGGCGCATTCCAGGCACTTTGGCGACCCGTGGGCTTTTCCGCAATCAGCCAATTCCAGATGCGCTCCCTGCATTCGTAGAAGTTGATTTTTTGAACGCGTGTGGGCTGTTGATCCATCGATCTGTTTTTGAGCAGATAGGCGCGTTCGATCTCAGCTACTTTATGTATGCCGAAGATGTGGATCTGTGCTGGCGAGCGAATCTAGCTGGATTTAAGCTTGGTTGCGCTACGCGCGCGCGCATGTGGCACAAAGTTACGCGCAGCACAGGCATCAATCACCCTGCTTATCGCTACTGGTCTGTGACCAATCAGATTCGGTTTTATCGCCAATATGCAACCACTTGGCAAAGACCCATCATGTTCTGTTTTACGATTTTGCACGGGGGCAGAACGATTGCTCGCGATATGCTGGCCGGACGTTTTCGCATTGCTCAGACCGTTGCACGCGCTTGGTTTGACGGCTGGTTTGGATTGTCAGTCAAATAAACTCACTCAAGAGATTCATTTATGGAAAAGGTTGTTTGTAATTTGTGCGGCAGCGCGCAGAGCAATGCCTATGAAACGGTTTGCGATCTGCTATTAGAGCGGCCAGATATCCAAGTCGAGCTTGTGCAGTGTGCAGATTGTTCGCTTGTCTACCAAAACCCGCGCCCAACTCCAGACGAGATCGGCGCACACTACCCACCCGAGTACATCTCCTACGCCGATCACGCACATGAAAAAAAGCGTAGCTGGCTGCTGCAGCAAGCTATCGACTATGGGTTTCGCAAGCGCCAGCGTTTTATCACCCGCCACAAGCAAGGTGGTGCGTTGCTCGATATCGGTTGCGCGGCCGGCACCTTTTTGTTGACCATGCGCGAACTTGGCACTTGGCAAGTTACGGGGGTGGAGTTTAGCGAAGATGTTGCTGCGTTGGCCCGCGAACGGCACGATCTAGACGTGATCAGCGGCACGTTAGAGGGCACGACATTTGCTGATGAACAGTTTGACGTTATTACAATGTGGGACGTGCTCGAACATGTGCATGATCCAACGGGAACGCTTAAAGAAATTTTTCGAATTCTCAAGCCCGATGGACTTTTATTGATCCGCGTGCCAAATCTAGCCTGTTGGGATGTAAAGCTCTTTGGCAAACATTGGGCCGGGTTCGATCCACCGCGCCACCTGTATGTATTTACGCCGCAGACGTTACAAAAGATGATGGCGGAAGCGGGGTTTGATGTTTTTAAAAATAGCTGTGGCAGCGCAAGCTATATGACGTTTGTGCTAAGCGTAAAATTCTGGCTAACGGCAAAAAATGTCTCGCAGGAAACAAAATCTCTGCTGCTGGGCATACTCTATCACCCCATTGTTCGAGTTGCAACCGCTCCATTCTTTCTGTTACCCAACTTTAATCTGCGCGGTCCTTTACTCGTGACGCTCGCCAAAAAGATGAAATCATCATGTTAGAAATTAGACATCGAGCAGTAGCTGACGGTCAATCTACTCAAGATGCGTATGACGAGTTTTATGAAGAATCCGAACTCTTGATGCGCGATTCCTTTTATATATGGCTCATCGAGCGGTTAAAGCCCACCACTGGGGCCATGCTGCTAGACATTTCCTGCGGTCAGGGGCGGCTGGTTCAACTGGCTGCTCAACGTGGTCTACACGCCATCGGTCTTGATTTTTCGCTCGAAGGAATGTTGCGGGGCCTGCCTGATGGGTCTTCTAATACGCTTCACACCACCCCATCTTCCTCTTCTGATCAAGTATCTCAACAGATGTGGGTGTTGGGTGATGGCGAAAGAATCCCGTTTGCCGATAGCAGCTTCGATTATATTACCCATATCGGCAGCCTAGAACACTATGTGGATTTTTATGCTGGGGCAAGCGAAATGGCCCGGCTGCTCACGCCAGATGGACGAGCCTGTATTTTACTTCCAAACGCGTTTGGATTGCTGGGAAATATCCGGCGGGTTTATCAGACGGGCGAAATTTTTGACGACGGTCAACCGCTACAGCGCTATGCGACCCTTGCAACATGGGAACGGGTTTTGCGCACGGGGGGGCTAGAGATAGAACGCCTGATCGCATGGGGCGAATTCAACTCCCCGCGTACTTGGAAGGACTTTTTATGGACTCTGCTGCGACCGCAAAAATTTATCCGCGCCTTGCTGATTCCATTTATCCCAAAAAATTTGTCCAATCATTTTGTCTTTATCTGTCGCCGAGCCGAAACCCCCATTTCCGATGACCACTACCCAATGCTGCCACTTTTTCAGGATGATTCTTCGTGATAAGTAGAGTAGAACATTTATGAGCCTTGCTGCCATTGGCAATAAATTACGCACGCAAAGTCGTTTGCAGCTACTGTTGATAGGCGGCACGTTTCTGTTTGCGATTGCAATACTTGGCGGATTGATCTACAGTGAATGGGCGGTTTTTGTTGCATTTGATTGGCGGCTGCGCTGGCGGTTCCTGCTGTACGGTCTTCTGCTCTTTGGCTGTTTGCTGATCATGGCGGCTCTGCTTTGGGCAGACACGATGCGCGTTTTAGGCAGCACGATTCCGCTGCGGTTGCATGTGCGTTATTATTGCATTTCGCACATCGCAAAACGGCTGCCTGGGCCGGTGTGGTATGTAGCGGGTCGTGGCTATTTTTACAAGCAGCATCATGAACTGGTGCGGCGGGTAACGATTGCATCGGGCTTGGAGTTTGTTGTGCTTTTTTTGTCGGGGGTGCTAGTTTCGATGATTGCGGCATTCTATTCGCTGGTCGAAATCTCTCAGCGCAACAGCATCATCCTTGTGGTTTTAGCGCTGCTGGGGCTGCTTCTGATCCACCCGCGCTGCATCAAGTGGCTTATGCAGCGGATCGATCTAACCGATCTGCCAGATTGGCGTTATAGCGATATTTTGCGCTGGCTTGTCGGTTATGCACTGATTTACGTAGCTGGAGGCGTTGTCTTTTTTTTAATTGGCAATGCCGTTGTTGAGGTCGGGATGCAGCACCTTGCATTTGTGATTGGTGCATGGAGCTTGGTGGGAACCCTTTCTGTTGCCGTCTTCTTTTTACCGAGCAACTTTGGCTTTAATGAAGTTGCTCTGAGCCTGCTGTTGAGTACAATTATCCCATCATCACTGGCGGTGTTGATTGCGGTCTTGGCTCGGTTTGTACAAATTATCTATGAGATCATCTGCGTAGGGATTGTTCTATTCCTCTTGCCGGACGATGAGATCAAAAAGCCCCTAGCCGAAACCGACTAGGGGCTTTTTAATTTACACGAAGAATCTTTTTATCTACTCTTTAGCGGCGAAGCCAGGGTAAGGAAGCGATTCGTATTCAAGAATCCCCAAATCGATCTGCTCGCCAGCTTCTATTGTTATTACGAAGTCCCCTGAATCATCGGGCATAGCCATCAAAGATTGTGCAACAACCGCATCTAAGATTAAGGCATATTTTGCTGGCACTGATTCATCATCGACCATAACTGAAGCCGGAATGTTATTGATCGAAAAGGTTCCATCTTCGTTAACCGTTGCGCGAGGTGAATCTGCTGGGCCATATGCTGCCGCGACGCTTTTGTCACTGTCCTCATTACTCCTAACAACAGCACCCAAGCCAAGGACTGCACCCGCAAGCGGACGAATATCGCCATCTTGGTGACGCGCACGCAACACACCCGTAACGGCACCGGTCTCATCATCGTACTCACCCTCTATAACTGGTGCTTCTTCTGGTTCTGGCTCTGCCACAACTTCTGCTGCTACAACCTCTTCTGGTTCTGGAAGCGGCGAATAGAGCGGAGACTCTGGCCCAGAGTCATCATCAGATGAGTCATCAGCTTCTGAGTTGTCTGATGACGATTCAGAGGTTGATGCAGAGTCAGAGTCAGCCGTTGATGGTGAGTCAGCGGTTGGTGTGGCGCAAGCCGATAGAGCCGCCACCATAACAAAAAGTAAAATATAAATAACAAAATGTTTTGATTTCATTGTTTTTAACCTGATTTGTCAGTGAGAATACTTTGTTAATAGTTCTTGAGCATTTTATATAATATTTTAAGAGCGGACTAGTAAATTTTGGCACTGACCTGTGGCGAGCCAAGCTGTTTCACAGTCAAAAATGGGTCACTGTCGTGCCGTTGTGTTATAGCAGATTATTATCATCAGTAGTATAACAATATTCGTTGCCCAAATATATGCTACTTATGTACTATATATTGATGTAATACATTTGGTACAATATTAATCCGATCCCGCATTCTCTAGTTAAGCAGGTAAGAGGCCAAAGGATGCGCTAAACTTATATAAAAAAAGACTATAAAAAAAGACGAGGAGTGGTAATAATTCGCCACTCCTCGTCTGGCAGAGAAGACACTTAAAACTTAGACAATGAAGGGGGCTTAATTAAGCGGCTAATTGTCCAAGTTCTAAGCGATATCTCTATAAGTCATCTATTTTGGGGACAAACTTTATCTTATCCAAATAACAAATCTACCTGTTATTATGGTCTTTGCTCCCCAACATGCTCAACACAGAACTTTGCCAAGCATTCAATATAGAAAATAGTTGTTTACTTGTTGATACCTTCGTAAACAAGGAACTGATCCCCTGCTCCAGTGCCAAGCTGGTTCACTACAGCAACAATCTTAGAACCTGCGGTGCCTGTACAGGTAGCGGAACCGACATATTTATCAGCAATTTGACCGTCCTGAATATGTGTTAGTGCAGCACCTGGTTGGATAGTGCCAGTGACTTTGAAATCGGTATTTGTGAATACACATTCGACATCTGTTGCGGTCGTACCGACGTTTGCAACGTTAAAGCCCGTATAGTATCCACTGTTGCGGTCCATGATAAGGGCCAGAACGGTTGCATTGGTTGCATCAGCAGCAGAGAATGAACCGTATGCTTCGCCATTTGCGCCAGGCAGAAGTTGGTTGCCGATACCAACAAGTGGTTGGTTCGTGCTGTTGCCCGTTACGGCAGCAGAGCCGATTAGCGTTGCTCCACCAACACACGTTGTTGATGTATTCGCTCGTGCCGCTGCATCTTCGCTAAAGGCAAACAGAGTAAAAGTACCCGATGCGCCTGCGGCGACTGTCTGCGTTTCTGTACAGGCGGTACCTGCTGCAGAAGGTGTGTAGCTAACGGTGATATCGGTTGTTGCCGTACCAGCATTTTGGATCTGCAAACCTGTGATGTAGCCAGAGTTGTTGGCGTTAATCAGTGGAAAAATTGGGTTTGGGTCACCACCGGTGAAGGCTGTATAGGCAAACATAATTCCGGCATTTTCCTGAATTACAGCAGCAACAACAGGTTTATCACTTTTGATGAGGCCAGCAAAGGTTGCTTTGCTGTGTGTTTCTTGCCCAACCGCTTGGTAGTATACCTTGGGTGAGCTTGGTGGAATCTGCGAACCAGTAACGCTTGTGCCATCGCTATACTCTACATCTACAGTCGCAGTATCGGAACCATCTGCGTTCTGAACAGAGAACCAAGTATCAAACCCTGAATTTTCCTGATTTAGAAGCGGTAACTGTACCTCATTGGCGCCAGAACTGCTGCCAACGTATGAAGCACTTGCAGAAAAATCAGATGCCAAAATATTTGCAATCGCTGCGATATTCTTATCGCTAGAGAAAACAAGCGAACCACGGAAGCCACTGCTGACTTCTTCAAGTGGGAAGAGCGTCTTCGAACCGTTGGCTGGAATCTTTAGTGGTGTTGTGACATCTATACTACCATCTGGCTTGTAGGCCGTTAGCGTAACTGATGCTTCTGTATCTTCTAGGTTAGCAAGCTGCGCGCCCGATACATAAACAAATTTGGTACCGGGTACCTGTGCGCTAGCGCCAGAGCTTGTCAAGCCCACCGCTGCAATAGCTAATGCGGCTGCACAGCTAAAAATCTTTGTTCGTAATTTCATAATGGATTAGTTTCCTTAAATTTAGTGGATAAAGCGTATATGGTCGAATTGACTGTTTCACAACAATTATGTAGATTATATCGTGCAATCAATTAGCCATGGCTATTCTGCGCAATCCTGTAAATCGTGCGCTGTAACCATTATCGCTGAAATTGTCGCCGAATCAATAACAAATTCGGTGTATTTGTAGCAAAATAGGGGTACTACTACCAATGGGGTATATGAAATCACTAAAGGCTCACCTCAAATCAACGCTTTTTGCAATATAAAATGATAATAAACAAATTTTATCTATTGATTCAGCTATTTTTGCTCTTAGTTTTGCCCGGTGCAGCGTTGTTAACCCTAAGTAATTCGTGGCAGCACTGGTCCGTTGTGCAGCGTTTTTTGATCGCAATTGGACTGAGTATCGCCTTTTACCCCGTGATCTTCTACGGGCTTAGCTTTTGGCTGCCTCAACTCGTTATAGGAAAGGCGACGATATCTACGCTTTTGTGGGTCTGTGCGCTTATCAGTGCTATTCCCCTCATAAAAAACTTGTTGACCTCTAGCAATCGGGTTATTGGCAGCAATCGGGTTACTAGACAGATAAGTAGACAGGTAGGCATACAGGTAGATAGCCCCCTGCTACTTTGGGCCACGCTCGCTATTTTTGTGCTAACAATTGGCAGTCGTCTATGGGTGGCGTACCATCACCCCTACCCCGCATGGACAGATTCGCTCCACCATACAATTATTACTCAACTTTTGGCCGAGCGAGGGCAGATAGTCGCATCGCTCGAGCCGTACTTCCCTATCCCCTTGGATATGTACCATCTTGGCCTGTATACAGTATCAGGCAGCGCCAAGATGCTGACAGGCGTCCCCGCACATACCGCCCTGCTGTGGACCGCGCAGCTGTTGAACGGTCTCTGTGGAGTAGGCGTCTTTCTTGCCTTGGATCGTCTACTACCGCGACGCAACCATGCTATGCTGGCGGCACTATGTGGAGCTGCGTTCGTGGGTCTATTTTCGCACCTGCCCGCACTCTACGTAAATTGGGGCCGATTTACGCAGATGTCTAGTCAGGCTATTTTGCTGATCGCATGGGTCGTCGTCCTAAACACGTTGACTATGTGGTCGCAGTGGTGGATCGACCGTACGCGCAAAAATCCATTATCTGATGCGGAAGAAGCTGAAGAAATTGAACAAGCTGACCAACCTACATGGAGCGGCAAAGATATATTGTGGCACTCGATCTTTAGCGCGCTGCTAACCGCCGCAGTCTTTCTGCTGCATTTCCGCGTGGCTGCTTTTTATATTCTATTACTTGGCGTTAGCATTATCTATAAGATATGGCAAGGGTGGCAGCAGAAGCGTCTGACGAGTCTCTTTCTTGGTCTGTTTGCGGTTGGTAGCTTATCGCTCTTATTTGTTTTTCCGGCACTTGTGCCTGCACTGAGCACCTTTGTCGAAGCACATACCGAAACCATTAAAACGCTGCCCCAAGACACAGTCGCAGAAACAATCGAAGCCTCATACACTTTTCCACTATCGAGCATTCCGTATTTAGCGGCCCGTCCGTGGCTGTTGATACTCACCGCCATGGCCGCAGTGATCGGCCTCTGGCGCCGAAACTTAATTGTTTGGACAAGCGTTGTGTGGGCAGCTTTGATGATTCTGCTTGCTCACGCATATCTGCTTGGCATCCCCGTGCTCAACGTCACCAATCTGGGCGTGGTTTTGATTCTGCTCTATCTGCCGATTGGTCTGATCGTGGGGGGGGGGCTGAGCGAAATCATGTCGATTGTGCCGGTTTCGGCCCAGAAAGTCATGAGCACATTGATTGCGCTGGTGCTTGTGGTTGCTGGCGCATACGGCAGCGTTCTGCGTGCAAACCAATTAGAGCCAGAGCGTTTCTTTATTGCCGAAGAAGATATCGTCGCAATGGATTGGATCCGGGAAAACACGCCACAGGATGCACGCTTTGCCGTAAACACCTACTTTTGGCTGCCGGTTGTTGCTCATGGAGCCGATGCAGGATACTGGATCCCTTATTTTACTGGGCGCGATACAACCGCTAGCGCTATGCCAATCTTGGCTGCGGATTGGGATTATCAAGTCGAAATTGTAGAAGCATCACGAGCGGTCGTAGAGTTGACTCAAAGCCGCGACGTGGCTACAACAACTGATGCGATCATGCTGCTGCAAGAACATGATGTGGGATATATCTACATAGGCGCCACTGGACATTTTGAGGGAAATGGGTTAAATCTTGAGCAGATAGTGCAGCACGAAGCACTGACGCTGCTGTACGAGAATCACGGGGCTGCAATCTTAAAAATTGTCGATGGCTACACGCCCGTTCCATAAACTCGCACCTTCTGTCAGATTTGATGGGCATGGGGCAAAGTTGCCTGTTTTGCGACAAAAATTCGTCGCCCGTGACTGT
>JAUKWC010115263.1:0-23470 GCA_032356245.1 Endocladia muricata
ATTCCTTCTATATGAATACAAACAAATCGAAATTTATATGTTTAGGTGGTTTCCGGAATATTCGCAGCGAAGTTTATATTTGTCATCCTGAAACTGGTAGTAATTGCTTAAAGCAGCATGTACGGGAGGTCCGTGGTTTCGAATATGAAGGAAAGGGGGAGTAGGTTTTAAAACGTTTCAGTAATATTGAAAGTAAAGTCTGAATCTCATGTTGGTGAGCTACCCTGGTTGACATCATAGTTGTCACTTCTAAATGCCTACCAAAATTAAAAAAGATTCTGTAGCCCCCAACAGTTCTATCAGCGTCATAAGACTTGCTCGATTTCGTTGCATCGCTATGGAATACCCCTTTAGAAGATGTCACCGCGTACTGTCTTCTGTTCGAGTGGGCTCTTTAAAAGAATCTTGAAGCACAACTACTTCGGAAACTGTCGAGTCCTCAAAGAGGATTTCGAAGCGCAAAAGTTGCTCAGCGAGAATCGAACTCGCGCTCAGATGCTCTCCTGGCAGCCCAAAGACCACCGGACTAATTCGTCGCAATTAGATATAGTTGTAGGAAGTCTTCTACTTCAACGCGAAAGGAGCACGAGGTGGGGGTGGAGGTACTCCACCCTTAAAATATGGTAAGAAATCGAGGGTTTAATTTATTTATTGCAGTCATGATTTTGACCTCATATGAGGCCAGATATGACGTCAAATGAGGCAAAACGCACTGTCTTATAGACACTACGGAAGGGCTTAAGGACCGGTTTATGAATAGTTGGTATTGTTGATTAATGTTCATTCTTGCGATGACTGAACGTTCTAAGAAGAACCAACAACAACTGCTTCCACAGAAAATGCACGAGGAGCAAAACCTACCTAGAAAATCCCGTGCGCAGCTATTCAGGTGTCATATGGGCTCCCACAGGCAAGGACAGTCGATTTATAATATCTAATAACTGCCAGCGCACCAATCGTAGCTCCGAGATATTTTTCGAAGTTTTGGGAAGTACCAAGAGCTGTAAAAACTTGTGCTACTAGAAACTCCATTCGCTGTTTTGATGCTGCCTATGCATCATCAGAATACTTAATGTAAATTATTTGCACGTGTGTACGTAATGTACTCGTTCTCGCTGAATATGCATCGCTTACCATTCCAATGTGCCTTTTTATGTGTCTTTGTCACCTTTAGTAAGGATGAGGCGATAGACTCTTGTCATCGATATAGTCTTGAAAAGCGTTGCTAGTTGTTCCATTTTTACTGACAAAATTTCTCCTTGGGTGCTCTTGACCATCACGGTCTATTGCACCACTCATTTTAGCCAGCTATTCGAATCCAGTTCCCTGTTTACAATGGTTGAGGAATGCCTCAACTTTTTATTCCTCATTTCGGACAGCTGACATCGGACCACGTCTCGATGGAGCTAGCGGCAAGAGTTCAGTACACTGCCCGAGGGATAGAGCTGTATCTAGGGCAAGCACTTTTGGATGAGTGCAGAAGTGGCTTGGAAGGTCCAGTCTTCCAGCACTCTTCCCGGAAAGATCATTGTTCGTGAATGGCCCACATCTCTTCAGGGTGAGCTTATGTGGTGCTTGAGATCTCGAACATGCGCTCGTGAAAAATGGTTCTTTACTACACAGCATGTCCCCAAGCTCGTATGGAGGGGGCTCATATGACTGAGAAGACTGTGCACTTTGCCGAGCCTTCATCACTGTCTTTACAACCTGCGTATCTCCTAACGATGTCTTGAATCTCTCCTCGAAAGTGCTGACAGTCTCAACAGAACTTTCCGACTTTCTAAAAATGACCAATGGAGACTTCTGGGTCCATCTCAGATCCGTCTGTGTTTCCAGAAATGGATGCCGGCATCCACTGGGTCCAGTAGCCCGGTAAACCTTCGACCCGTACTGCACAGTTTCGAATGCCATAGAATGCTGACTTCCATGGCATTGCAAAACGTGGAGGTAGTGTAGTATGGCGGTTTTTGGCATGTGCGCCGCCTTCTAAACACAAATTGTTTTGAACTGCCGCGTCCAGTGAACGCCCGTAACCACTACTCGCAGTTCATTTCCTGGTAAAACATCCAGCTCGTACTGCGAATTGTGCAGTATACTGCAGTTTCGCATCTCACCCTAAGTACCTCAATGGCGCACGATGACCCATAGCCTGCCTCACATGGATAACCTTACCTTGCACATTGCATACTCTTAATTGCCCTCCGACGGGTATACGGCTACTGTCCTCAATACCGCTACCCACAACATGCGTCATCTGCGGCTCTGGGAACATGAGCATTATGCTCGGTGACGTTCGGCTTTACTGGCTCACCCGGATTCTTGCCGACGTTGTTTGGTAAAAGATGGTGTGTGAAGCTCTGCGCTGATTTCTCGGCCAGTATTGCAAGTATAGTGGAACACAAACAAGTACTAAGGTGTAGGCCGCGTGAGATATGGCAGATTGCACGAGTGTTGCTGTACGGCGTCAGTTTAAAGCGGGCCGAACATAATATGTTTAACTGTATCGCGGAGCTCGAACATCGTGTTTCTGTCCTTCGCATTTCGTTCGTGTAATAGAACCTGCTTTGTGCATTGCACCGTCATTCGTTAACAATGCGCGAACGAACCCGTATATCTGTCACCGCGTGATTAGCGCCAAAGTCTTGTCAATTGCAGTGCAAGGCTGAGGCCAATAGTCGGGTTGGCATCCTTTTATACGAAACAACTTCCTTCCTACGCTGTACGGGCACCTATCTTTAGAAGCACGTGAGGAGTAGAGACGCAAGCACTTCACTCCACCCTTGCCGCAGCCGTGATACACTTGGCCCGGGCAGAACAGGACGCAGACCCTTCTTGTGCTAAACAGGTCTCATAGGTATTACACGAAGCGTAGAAACAGACTGAAGCTTTAGTCGACGTCAGAGACAGATTGTAAACATGTATATCGTCGCGTTGAAAAGTAATTAAATTTGAAGAGCGCTGAGGTGTCACTAATAATAGGGGTTGAGATCTGCACATGTGAAAATACATCGGCAGATGGGTGTTGTTTTTCAGATCAAAATTTTCACATCCATCTGCTCATGTGTTTTCACATGTGTAGATATCAGCCCATTTCACTAGTGACACAGCCGTAGTCTAAAGTTTCAAAACTTTTCAAGCCTCTTTTTTATTCTATAGAGGCCCCAAAATCGCCTACTTTTCCTGGCGACCGTTCTTGCGGTTAAGGAGGAGTCTTTATCAGCCGCTTTATTGTGGCTTGTTCCCCAACAGTGATTCCTGAACTGGCATGTATTGTTAAAGTTTGTTTTACTTCACGCTATTCAGCGACTTCTTCCTGTAGCTACCTCATCCTCGGCACTTTTTGCCGGAATGGCAATGAAGTCCTCGGGGTCATCGGAGTCGCGACCATCATCTCTCGGACTAACCTCCTCTGCCCTACTACTCCCGTCCGCGTCTAAGTCTGCAAACCCAACCACGTCTGCGTCGTCCCCACTGTCCGAATCTGCAAACCTAACCACGTCCTCGTCGTCCCCACGGTCCGACTCATGACCTCTTTCTCTATCCCTCCGACTATCGCGGGCTATCTCGCTGGCCGGGAACTGGGGTAGCCCTCTCAGTGCGTAGAACACCTGGTCCGGCACGCAGTTCCCTTCCGGCATGAAGAACACATCGTACCACACCGTCAAATCATCCGGAATGCGGGCCTCATATCCTGCCCCGGCATGCGTCAGGTGCCCGTGCCCGAAAAAGACAAAGTTGGGCGGCATAATGATCTTTTTCATCATGAACAACGCCGCCGCTGCCACCTGCTCGCTCTCCTCCCCGTATGCGAACACGTGTGAATAGTCACACACCCAGAACGGGAATCCCACCGTCCCGCTCACAATTGCACAGAAGCCCAGCGTCACCGCTTTCACTGTCTCGTCAAATTCATTGCCCGGTACATGTAGCGGGCAGTCCTTCCCAACAACCCAACACCGACCCCCAGTCTTCGGCATGAACAACTTCCTGCCACGTATCTTCCTCAGACCGGCGAAGACGGCAAGCTGACCCATCGACGGGTCCAGCTTTACACCCCTTCGCGAAGCCCACATCCATTCGCCCCTTGATTCGAGAGCCTCCGTCACCAAGCTCCGTGTCCTGGAGTAGCCGGCGAATCCCGGCTGCTGGTTTACTGCGTCGCTCTCATCTTCCGCCTTTTTGAAAATCGGGTTCTAGCAGGTCTCACTCGGCCCCTGTCCCAGTGCCTTCTTCCCGTTGAATGTGCTCGCAATGAACGGAAACAGCTTTTCAACGGGAGAAAGGTTCCACTTGGGGTTCAACACCAGGGACTCGATGCTTCCGAGCACAATACCGCTGCAGTCAGTAAATTTCTCAAGGCACGTGTAGCGGAGGTGCTAAAGCTCAGCTTGCCGCTTCTCGAAGTAGACGTATCCTTTACCACGATCCTCACCCCCGTCTGCTATACTCCTCCACAAGTACGTCTGAGGTCGGATGCAGTTCCAGATATCGGAACCCACATCGATACTCTGAAGCTCGCTGTAATACACGTAGCTCCTCACATGGAACTAAAGCCGATGAATGGCGACAATGTCTTTGGTGGAGAGGTGCAAGTGCGCCCAGTGCTCAATGCGTATGTGGATGAGAAGCAGCGTGGGCGTGGGGTGCGGGTCTTTCGCCATTGACAGCCACAACTTCTCTTCATCGTGCTCGAGCGGGCCGACATATGCCAGGTTCTCCCAAGTTTCGACTGATTTATCGAACACCACGGCCCCGTCGGTAATGCCGACCGGCAGCTCCTCCGGAACCTTGTCGTCGAACAGCTGCGGGGCACCTTCGCATTGCCCCGTGTTCTCCTGGGCCGCCCTGGTCTTCTTAGCCGTTTTCACGGCCTCTCGTCTCGACTGCCCCTCTGCCTTTATGACTCCACCGGACTTTCCCGACTGCACATCCTCCACACGTCGAGGCGTTGATCAGGAGGAGGGTTAAGCCGTTGTCCCCGTGGAAAGCACTTCTGTGGCGGACAGCACTGCAGGGGTCTTCAGGATAGGAACTGCAGGCTCGAGTGCAGTCGCGTGTGAATCAGGAGCGCGCCGTGCAGAGCTGCGTCTACAAGGCACAGCAACTCGGATTGTGACGCGAGCCGGGCCGTTGTACTTGCTGCGCACGGGAGCAAAGTCCTCAGTTACCTTATTGGCGAAATGCGTAGCGTGGGCCTTGCTGCGGTAGTCCAAATCTTTGGGAGAGTCGTCGTCACTCTTGGAGAAGCGGTGCATCTGGTTCAGGTAGAGCTCTTCGGCGGAAATTCTGATGAGTCTCGATTGCGAAATCTCAGTCCCCAGAAATTCGTCCCATCCCAGGCCTTTCGCCTTAACGTGCTTCTCAAACAAGTCTAGGCAGACTTGGAAAAGCTGGTGCGCGCACGCGGAGAAAGGTTCAGATTCAAACTGTCCGTCGCGGTCCGGGTTGTTCATGAACCGCTAGGCGGCACTCACGGACAGAGCTACGACTTTAGGGTTCTCTGACCAAAGATGTGGAGCACCAAGCTGAGTGATGCCGCGCTTCTCAGACGTCGAGGAGTTGAGGGTCAGGTCGCTCGAAACTTTCACGGGGCCTGAGCTTTGGAGGAAAATCTTGGCTACGCGTACGAGTCGGTGGTAGGCACAGAGGCTAGTTGCTGGGAGCAGAATGGCCTTTGTCATTGCTCCCCGAGTTCCCTTTTGGCTCAACGCCAGCGGGTCCATTTCGCTCTCGACGGCGAGAGCCCGCATGAAGTCGATGGCACTCATGATGTAGTGGAAGAACAATTTGTTCATGCGCATCAGTCATGCGGCGGTGTTGTGCTGAGACGTGTCGGACACGATTTTCGTATCGGTTCTGTACTGCCCATCCTTTCGGCGGAAAAGGCGCACGCCGAGGCGAGCGCGAGCCCATGCCGTGCCATATTTTTCCTCTTTCATGCTAAGGACAGCTTGGCGGCGATGAAGTCCGTCCACGAAAGCACACTTGACACCTTCGCGCAACATGGTGTCGTCCATGATGGTCACTTCGTCCATATCCTGTAGCGAGTGATTGTCCCACCGTCGTACTCTCACGGACATGAGGCCAAGGTCGCTCTTGTTCTCGTGCTGAACCATGCTGGCCTTGAGGCCGTCGATGGTGGCGTCCGTGCTTTCGCGAAGAGCGTGATGCGGCTGTACGATCTGCGCAATACATACAGAGACCTCTGTAGACTCGTCATCGGCCTTTGACAACGCCCTACTCGTCACCGGCTGATCCTCAACCTCTACGGTAGCCGCATCGAAGTTCTTACCGTCGGAAGTCTCCGGTGGTGGGGAGTGGTCGGACGAAGGGTGCACCTGGCCTGAGGCGTTGCGGCGTAGCCGTTTGCGGTGTGGTGACTCTGATGCAGAGATTTGCACAGTCACTTTGGCCCGGAGTTTCTCTCCGGACGCCGCCGGCTGCGGCTCCGTGGCCGACGCGGGCAAGTCGCGGATGACGGTCGTGATGGGAAGTTTGTCGGCCATTTCAGAAGTACGCCACTTGTGGCAAAAAAGCAACACTGGGTGTCACGGAGGAGGGGTTTTATAATTAGAAGGCGGAGAAGACGAGAAAACGTCTGTTTGCGGGGGAGGGTGCACGGGTAACGGTACAGAAAGGAAATACTGAGAGAAGAAAGTGGTAACGCAGGAGCGGCAGGGACACAAGGGCCACGGGAGGTTGAACCAGCACGGTCAGCGCCAATTATCATCGCGCACGACTAGAAGCAATTCTGACTAGGCTGCAATACCAGGATTTCGAGTTTGAAGAACAGACGGAGTTCCGGGACGGAGGGGTTGTCAACAGTGACATGCGTCGAGATCTACGCGTGTGAAAATACATGGGCAGATGATTGTTGTTTTTCTAATCGATTTTCGCCGTTTCATTTGCTCATGTGCTTTCGCATGTGTAGATCTCAGCCCCTGTCACTACTGACACCCCCCTAGTCAAAAGTTTCATTACTTCTCGACCCACCTTTTTCTGTCGTGGAGGCCACAGAATCGCGCACTATTCTGGGCGACCTTCCTCGCAGCTTGAGCCTGAGTGTTTATCAGTCGCTATAGTGCGGCCTACTTCCTGAAACCGGTTCTCGAACTGGCATATAGTGTTTAAGTTTGTTTTAGTTCTCGCCGTTCTGGAAATCACTACCACCTACTTACAGGCTAATCTTATCCCCGTCGTTCGTGAACAGCTTCTCGCCGGCCAAAATCTCGCCCATTGCACGGATCGTAACGGTGCTCAGTGGGCGTAGAGCTCTTTGCGACAGTTCCCCTCGATCCACTTAAAACTCTTCGTTTGTGTCACGCGGTCTAGAGGTAATAGTGTTTCCGTCCTCTTCATCCCCAGGCAAGTACCAAGCGTCATTCATAAACGCGCGCACACAAAATGGTTCCAGTACGATGTACAACTTACGCCTCGGACCGTCTCGCGACTCCGCCCGCCTTTCCACGAGAAGGGCTACCCGGTTGAAACGTTTCTTGTCTACCCCCAAGCTTCCATCTCCGTAGATCTTTGTCGTCTCCGGCGTGTGCTCACGCAAAGCTGCGTACAGAGAGTCCCATAGAAGCGGAGGATCGTCTCTTGTCTCGCGAAGACCCGGTCCACAAACACCCCGAGTCCGACACGTTTATACTCCACGGTCGATGTACGCAACACCTCACACTTCGCCATCGCTTCAACCGCCCGTAATGTTAGCAGGTCTTGCATGTCCAGCAGGGCGTGGCGCTACTCTGGCCAGCTCTCCACCGAGACCCGTGAATAGTGCAGGGAGAGCATGGCATCCCCGGCGTAGTTCACAATAAACCGGACTATGTAGTCCGGTAGAGTTTGATACCGGATACACCCAACAGGAGCACACGCAGGGATGCTCCATCTACTGGAAGATACATTCCGTTTCACGCCCGCGAAGTACCTTGTAGCAAGCTCCAAAACCCGCGGAGAGCCACGACTGTCACACACCGTGCTGACGATGCTTTCGCAAAACGCCTCAACCAAGCTCAGTAGAGCTTGACTGACGCAGTCGTCACCGTTGTCATATCCTACAAAACGGGGATGGATGGAGAACCCTAGACATGCTTTTGCAGTTGCGCAAGTACCACTGAATAGGTCCACTACAAGGTCCTGTGGTGTCGAATACTGCAACACCAGGGCGCTCATGTGCTCGGTGCTCTTCTGGACAGGTCGAAGCATCATCATACAACTTCTTTCGTGAGCTCTTCTTATGACCTCTCCGGGCTCCAACCGCTGGATTCCATCAATGTTGTTTGTCCACCGTGCGTGCGAAGACTGCACATACCCTTTGGTTTGGTAGCATACCAGGGCGAACTACACTTCAGGCCGCACATTCCTCCGCCAGGAGTGAGCAGACTATTGCATGACTGAGGCGTGGCCACATCCTTTTATACCCGGGTTTTGCGTGTAATGGCCTCGAGCTCCGACGCGTACCATCGGCTGATCGTCCATATTAGACACGAACTCCTTCTGCAGCCTCCCCCTCGACGCACTTGCCCAGTCACTCCCCTCGTCGTACACCTTTTGGCTGCATTGCTTGAGACGCGAAAGCGACATGCCAAAGTGTAGACCACTACAGAAAATGATTCCGTGGCCGGCTTTGGGAAGCATTGCGTCGAACATTGGGACGAAGCCGTCCATGTCCTTGTGGGAGAAGACATCCCTGGCAGAGTTGCCCGCACCCCACTCGCTTCTGATGTTGAACGGGGGGTCCATCAACAGCAGCTGAACCTTACCACCAAGGCACTCACCCGAGTCGTCAGCGTGGTGATTGAGGAGGTCGTGGAAAATGCAGCCGTGAACACGGCAGTCCGACTTCATCCCAACGAGCAACTCCATGAGGAGGTCGATCGATGGAATCTAGTCAGGAAGCGACTCTCACGACACTTCCTCTGGCGGTGGAGACGGGCTAGTGCGCTTCGCTGGTTCTGGTGCCTCACGAAGGGGGTCTCTCAGCTACGGCACCGATGGGTTGGGAGTGGACTGGAAAGTCTCACTAGATTGCTCGGTACGATTGTTGTGCCACGACATCACTCGTTTCGGTGTGGCTACCGTGCAGGTCCAGCTCCATCTCCAGTTTCTGCCAGGATGACAAAAAACCAGGAGGCTGCGCGGATAGTTCCCCACTGGACGTGGTGTTCAACTGTGTCACCCGCCGACGTCGACGCGTTCTTATGTCTTTCGAATCGTCATGCAACAGCTCCAAGTCCTCTTCGATAACCTCTGCACAAGCAGCAGCATCTCGACGGGCTTGACGGCGAAGACCCAAGGTCTCCCGAGCATTTTCGCTCAAGTCGGCGAAGACTGTGGGCAAGTGGTCACCGCGCGACTCAAAGCGGTCCAGACACGGCAAGTTGCTGCGGTGCTTGACATCGGACAAAGTTTTGTTTCTAAAGATGGCTTGGAAGCTCGACAGGAACAGCCTGACAACCGCCCGCATTGCCGCATCTTTCTCCGCAGTTCGAACCCACACAACCGTACTGCTAGTACTCTCTTCCATACTTGCTACCCCATTCCCTTGCACGTGCGTCTCCAGCATGATGGGTGCAAAGCAATCGGTGCGTGATTTCAGAGCCACGAAGTGCTGCACGCGCGAACGAATCAGAAGGTAGGGTCCGACTAGCTCCTTGCAATCCAAAACCCTCACTTCCTTCGCGAGCTTCGTCCACGCCCGAACGACTAGGTGCACAGCAAACGCAAGACGATTTCCGGTTTGATTCATCTTCTTCAGAGCGAACAGATATTGACTGCCGCGGCTGGAGTGGAATGGGTTGATCGCGTCGAAGAACATGAGAACCCCGAAGGTTTCGAGGCGGCCGACAGGAAATGTTCCTAGCAGAACTACTTCCCGAGCCTTGCCGACCTGAAACGGGATGAACTTGGTTCCAACAATGAAGCACACCCCATAGTTCTTCTATCTCAGCGCCGCATCCGCGATCTCTCCGACCCTCTTATCTTTTCGTGTCAGCAACTCGATTAACAGCGCTGCGCGCACTACCTACTCCATCCGCTCGATCTGCAGCTCGCGAGAGACTAGTTCATCGCTCTCGATAGAAATGCGGAGGTCGCTGCCAGGCTTGCGCTGCTTGATCTTAATTGCGGCCATTTCCTTGATCGCTATTGAGGCGTTGTCGTCTGCTGCGATCGCAAAGTGCATGAAAGCCGACGTGTGAAGCTTCGTAAGGTCAAACTTCGCGTTCACCTCAAATGAGGAGAGAACGGCAATGAAGGTGGGCAAGCATACGCCGGCTGTCCCGCGGAGGCCCAGTTCAGTCGGCGGCATGGTTACAGTGCGGTGAGGAACGAAAGAGGGAAATGACCCCAGAAATGATGGGGACGCAAGGAGGGAGGAGCAGAGTGTCGCAAGCGAAGCAAGGAAAACCAGGCGGATCGAAGTACAGGGAGGAGAGACGAGGACAAAGCAAGGAAATCAGGGGAGACCGGATCGCAAAATCCGTATCACGAGCGTGTGAGGTGTCGTGCTGTGGGAGCAGGTGTGTGCCATTTGTATTGCGGATAGGAAGGGCAGCGGCCAGGAACACAACATGCTCACACACACTCACGTTGATGTTCCGTAAAGAGCAGTTACGAACTGTAGCGGCCCCTTCACGAAACTTGGAAACATCAGTACATTATGTAGGGTGCGGGGGAGTTTCAATAGTGACAGTGGCTGGGATGTGCACATGTCAAAACACATGAGCGGAAGGACGTGCAAACTTTTCAATCTGAAAAACAACATCCATCTGCCCATGTATTATCACGTGTGTAAATCTCAACCCCTATTGTTAGTGACACCAACCAAGTCCGAATTTTTCAATATTTTCTGGAGTACCCATTTGCAAGCCCCGAGCTCCTGTTTCTAGTCCTGCCCTTGACGCTTATGATAATGCAAACTTTCATAGGGACGCTCCGTGTGTGCATAGCTTTACGAGGGCCCCACTGCTAGTGGCGGCGACTAGCTGCGACTTGTTCTGCTGAGTGCACAACAACTGCGAGGTGGTTTTCGAACTTGTTCTTCTCACCAAGCCGTCGTCTGTCCAGTCATGCCTGCGGCGGAGCTTTACATCGCTGGCTCCACCGGCCAGAAGGACGAGAAGGGGTGTGCCGATGCGAAGTTCGCACCAGCGCACCAACGAGCAGGGGGAGGGGGAGGATGATGCCCCGGCTATGTCTGTCACTGTGATTGCAGCGCACTGACAGGTTAATCGATTTCACAGGCACCCGGGAGGAAGGTTTGCGGGGGTTATGCAGCCCTACACAACTCCGGCGTCTCCTCTGTTTGGTCTGGAAGGTGAACAAGTCGACGGTGCCGCTGTTCTAGCGATTCACAGTGCTCCTGTAACACTGGAAGTTCGACCACGCCGTGCTGCCAACCAGATACCTGCTTGTCGTTCGTCTATTCAACTTGATTGCAGTTCGAGCATAGGCAGCACCCTCCGGACCGGAATAGCGTCCGCTCCGCGCGTCCGCACGCCCGGCAGTGCGGCCCCTGTGCGGTCGCACATTCTCAATGGAGCAGGACACTCTCATCGTGAGACCATGCGACGTCCAGATGCATCCGAGGTGAGACCCTCTTGTTCTCCACCCCCGCCCATGCCGTTCGGGAAAGGTTCGAGACTTCCGCTGATGTTCGCTCACAATCGATCTCGCGTGAGCAAATGAAAGAGCTACAAACGTTGCTTGCCGACCAGACGAAAAAGTTCAGGGCGCAGAAGCAAGATGTTGCTGGTCTCAGGACGAGAGTCGATGCCTACAAGGAGAAGCTGCGGCATGCACATCAAGATCATCTTGAAGTGCGGGTAACTACTAAGGCAACGCTTTCCGAGTTCCTGCGACGAAACGCGAAATTCGAGGATGTCACGCGGGAGAACGCGAGCCTCTGCGTGGCTCGCGGGACTTTTGGTGGCACTCAGCAGACCCCATCGCATGCCGGAGCTGCACGTGTTCAGATTCCCAAGCGCATGAGATAAGGTGGAGTAAAGTACATCGGTATTGCGAAGACCGTCGAGGAGCAAATTCTGCAATGGTGCCATCGCGAAGTTGTTGAGCTCGACCCAACAAGTTTTGTTGCAGTCCGGAACTGGGCGGGTCGCAGTGAGCCATGCATGGCGAAGGAGCTTTCCACGAAGGACCTGGAGTTTGCAGAGCCAATTCTGTCGATGGTTCTTGCCAATCGGAAGGAGTACTATGCGCGTTGCTACTACGATGAGGCGACGCCTCTGGTCCGAATGGTGCATGCAGAGCTTGGCACCGGGAACCGGGCACCCTTGTTTTGGACGCTGAATCCCGCCACTACTGCAAGGAGGCTGTTCCAACAGAGTATGCTCTATGTGCAAGGATGAGGCAAACATTCTCTGACGTCATGAGCGCTTGGAAGAGAAACGCTAGGGACAAACTGTTCCAATGCCTTTGGTATTTCTTATTGATATCGAGTAAGACCACGTTCGTATAGGATAGCGAGTGGGCGGAGCGCTCACCTCGGGCAGCTCAAGCGCCGGTGAGGCTGATGAGTTCAGAATGGGAGGAAGGGACTCCAGACTTCTCATTCTGGCGCCTCAGCAAGGTCGAGGATCTGGCACAGGGTGACTACTCTGTACCAAAGGAGGCGTGTGATCTTGAAGGGTGTAACGTACTGTTTCGGAACTCTCTGGGGAGACATGTCCTTTACGAGTTCCGAGGGTACCACACTCAACAGCATTGGACGTCCATGTACGGGTCCAACATGCGACTCGCACGCCTGGAGGACCGGCTGGTAACAATAGTATCCTGCCCGTAGCATGCTGAGGGCCGTGGCGGCCAGTGCCAACGCACTTGCAGCTTGAAGTTTTCCGGCTATCTGCCTTTTAGCAACCGCGCAGATACTATGCTGCATCTGCAGCGTTTTATGCCGCATTGTTCCGCGAGATATGTTTCCATATGGTTCTACGGATCAAGGGGCGTTGTCTGAGTCGGCGAATGAGGAAACGGTACGGTCTGGTGAGGAGGTAGGCGAGGAGTTAAGAGTATGTGCCCCTGTAGTAGCCAGAAACGTGGTGAAGGGGGGTTCAGAAAACAAATTTTATGTGGCGGTACGAAAGATGTGATTTTCGGAAAACATCTCCAGTAGGATGGGCGGTGTTTTCAATTACTACCTTGCATGTGCAGACTCAAGGACGGGCCAGTATGGACTTCTCAGTGGCGCGTCTGGCCTGCCACGGAGTCCGGCCACAACTCTGGATTCTTCCTCGCCACCTGTTGTCGGACCAGAGGACGAGTAACTGTCGACACACAGAAGAGAGACAAGGAAGTAACCTATACCTATATGTTGGTACCTCACTGAATCTATTGTAGTTTTCCTGTGTGTTCAAATCTAGTGCGGAGAAACTGGCGTGTCGGGTGCAGGGGAGGGTTCAGATAGGATTGGCCCTACATCAGGTTCTCGGTTGAACCTGTTTATGGAGAAGCGATGGTAGAGCCAGTGGAGCTGAGGGGTGAAAGCGGGGATATGGAAAATTGACCACATCTCGTAAGCTGTAACAATGAGACCAGAGGCCTTGCACAGGCCAAACCAAGGAGAACCAGGAGCTTGACGCCCTCGTCGCTGCATCTCAGGGAGCCGGACGGGATTTTCTGTGCGATTTGCATTCTTCTATGTAGACCACCACAAGGAAAAGCATCGCAGAGTGTCACCAACAGTGTCGATTGGTGAAGTACCATCCATGTACCGAACGGAGGCATATATGGTAGGTTGCAGTGATTCACGGTCATCCATACGAAAGAGACACAGAACCTGTGCCACCTTTACAGTGTTTGTGTGTTCTTCCTCGTCGGCGTCCAAGAGCACGATGCTGAAACGCTGCCGTTCTGTCGGGCCAAGGATGTTATCTTCGTCAACGCGCTGAATGGCATGTTTCTGCATTGGATCGACTCGAATGACATTCAGGACGGGATTACAGTCATCAACAGACGGACAGAATCTGCCAAGAATATAACCAGTTTTGTCGGTAGTAGTTTTGAGAGTGACACACGTGTGGACTGAATGTTGTTGGAGAAGCTCGGCGCGGACAAAGTCCACCAGCAGCAAGGTGGTGCCTTGATCACCAAGGTTGACAAGAATATAGATGAAGAAGTCGACAGCGTCTCCTCGGTGTGATTGGAGCATTGTGGTGGTGAGGCGGCCTTCTTCATTTCCGAGAAGCAGCATGGCGAGGGTTCTCAAGTGCGTCAGCTCCCTGAGGCACATTTTCAAGCCTTCCCGGACAAGATGCGCCCCGTGCCGGTCGTCTAGATTCCTGTGCGTGGTTGTGAGGAAAGGCGATTGGGAGACGGAGACGAATTCAGTTCGAAAGGCAGCAAGGATTTCGTGGTGCTGGGTTTGACGGACGGTTTTGTCAATGGCTGCCGCCCTTTGCTTGGAGGTGCGCCGGTAGTTTTGCCTGATTGCAGTGTGAGCGTATTCATAAACGCCGGTATCTAGTCGTCGTTGGCCTCCGAAGTTGCGGATGTCATCTGCAACGTGAGCAAGGAGATGAATCTTGAGGGCCTTGAGCCTGGTCGGGTGGTGGTCCGCAGAAATGTGGAGCATCGAGGCTTTAAACTTATTTACAAGGCCCTCTAGGTTGTGAACCTCGGCGAAGCTCCAGGGTTTCCCTAGCGCCTGTCTCGAGCTGAGTATTACAATGTCTAAGTACTGAGCGCAAATAGATGTGATGGGCGCGGCGTCAGCTTAATCACCAGAACGGTCTATGCTTCCTGTGATAGTTGGGAAGACCATGTCATCGTACTTGTAGTGTTTGGCCTCCAGCATGCCGCGGACTCCTTCATTCATGTAGAGTCCGTTTAAGCGACTGCATTTTTCGGAGGCGAGAAAGTCGACGTGTAGGCCGGGAATGTAGAAGTCCCTCTGAATGGCAGCCAGAACTGTGTTGCCTCCGCGAAAGAAAGCAGTGCGCATGGTTCTGAACTGCTTTCGCCTGTTGCGGGCGGAAGCTTGCGCTGTGAATAGGAAGGGGGAGTCGAACCTAAGAAATATGCAGTTCTTTAATAGCTTGGACTTGCTGACGTGGAAGTTGTGCCGCGGTTCGAATCCGAAAATGGAGTCAGTGTCGAGATGACCATTGGACTGAAGCAGGGGGAATGTTTCTAGAAAGGATGGCGACGTCTGCAGGACGAATGTCGCGAGTGTTTGTTGCGCCTATGCGGTGGCTGCTCGTGCCTGAGCCAGCCTGCCCAGCAATACATGAGCAGCAGCGTCGGCTTTGAGGGCGGGCAGTTTCGTGCGAAGAATGATGATGGACTGCGCGGTGCGGGGCGGGAATGAGGCGGACCAAGTGAGGAGATGTGAAGATACTTCGCGACGGTGGCAGGGTGGGCTGGTTTTTTTGCCTGATCAGGAGCCAATGATGTCTTTCGCCTCGGGTATGTCACAGCAGTAGCTGATGGGAACAGGTTAACATTTTCAGAGACGATGGTAGCCATCTAAGCAATTGAAGCCTACGAGGACCTTTCCATACAGACGCAATAGTAGAGAGTGCAGGGCGGAGTGTTGAAAGGAGTTTTGGGGGTCTGGTGCGCGAGTAGTCGATGAAGGTGTAAGGACGTTAAAGTCTCTGTCACCAACGGTGCGGAAGAGGTGGACATGTAGATAGCCAGTGACAGTGTCCTGGGACATTCTACAGCGTTGGCGGAAAGCGGCAGTGAGGTTGAGAAGGGTGAGATGCACGGGATAGGCAGCAAGGGCGCCGTTCTTAAGTGTAGTGGCGGATTTATTCGTCTAGATATGTATGCAACCTAGAAAGGAGTAGGTCGTCGATGCCCTAGTGTCCTCGATAACAATGTCGAGATCGCTACCCATGAATTCTTCCTTGAGGTCTTGAGAAACTTGTCGGTGCTCGTCAGTCAGTAGGGGGGGCGCGAAGAGATGCGTGTCGCTCTGCGGAGGGTCGCCTCGAGGGCGGAAATACCAAGATTCTGTGTTAGCTTGCGCTACTTGATTTCGCAGGATCCCGACAGGGCCCCGTAACTAGGCTGTTTCGAAGGACATACCGTTATGGTTCAGGACGCGAGTTGCGGAGAAGCCCTGGTGGTGACGCTTCGTCTCGACGACAGCGAATGTGAGGGAGCGACTGTGTTGTGAGGAGTGAATGCAGTCTCGAAAGCGCACGAGAGAGAAGTGGGGATCCCTCAGAATAGAGGTGATCTCGTCAACCGTGCGCGGACAGACAGTCCTCTCCACTTCGGCAAGAGAAACTGCGATAAAGTGTATGAGGAGGTAGGTCTTACACGTGGTCAGTTCGGCATCATGGTGACACAGGAACCGGAGGAAAGCAAGCAGAGGCGCCGGAGCGTCATCAGAAAGGGCATTGTCATCGTAGTGGAGAGGAGGTTCTGAGGGGGCTTAGCCTTGTGGAGAAGTAAGGACGACCTCGGCCGGTCGGTGTGTTCGGAAGTGACACTGTTGCTCGTGTTTGGAAACGGAGTGCGCGTCGGAAGACAAGTAGACGCAGTGCCGAAATTTGCTGCGCATATTGAGGGCTGGCAAAGATGGGTGCAGGGAGGAGGGCTGGCATGAGGAGTGGGAGAACGGAGGGGTAGGACCTTTTTCGCGGGTGGAGCTTCCTTGTGCTTTTCACCAAGTACTACGTGGTAATTCCGCTCGGACGCACTCCCGCCTTCACGAAACCTAGTACAGGTCTCGTGCACACGGGAGTGGCCAAGGTGGAAAATGGGGCCTGCCACTCACTACCCGCGCACGCTATTGGCTGTGTCGTCAAAAGAGCATCATGCATTCGCTGACGGCTACTACAAAGAGGAGATGTGATCGCAAAGGAGTGATACTGTAATATCCTTACTCGCAAGAATTTTAATTTTTCGTACGGTATAGGGCATTCTCAAGGCACGGCTGCGAAGTTCTGGAACGCGAAAACCTACCAAGGGCCCTATTTATACCGCAGCGGGGAGCGACGCCATCTCGTTAAATCTGCAAAGGTACCCTATCGTCAACAGAACGTACTGACCGACAATTTTTTTTTCCTTGTGATGCGACGGCGTGCACAGGTCAGCGGCGCGTAGTCGAAACAGTACTCGCACGGGCGCAATTAGTTTGGACAGGGTGCTTGGTGTGGTTGAAGACTGGCGAAACGTGTGCTGTGCGATGCGATGCGCAGATTCCGGGCTGTAGAAAGTGGAGTGGGTGAGGGAGTGCGGGTGATGGTGGGATGCAGTGTGCAAACTGGAAGGGAAGGTGGGCGAGATGAGAGGCGTCGTTGAGGATTGACGGGACGTGAGGTGTGTGATGCGATGCGGGGGGTGTGGGCTGTTGGCGGTCGAGAGGGTGAGCTAGTGCGGGTGATGGTGGGGTTTGGTGTACAAACTGGAACGGATGGTGAACGGGAGGGGTGCCGTCGTAAAAGAGTGGCAAGACGTGTGGTCTGCGATGCGATGCGGGTAATATGGGCGGTTGGAGGTTGAGAGGGTGAGGGAGTGCGGGTGATGGTGGGGTGGGGTGTACAAACTGGAAGGAATGGTGGGCGAAAGGGGAGGCGTCGGCGAAGAGTGGCGAGACGTGTTATGTGCGATGCAATCCAAAACATTTGGGTCACTGCAGGTGGAGAGGGCAAGGGAGTAGGGATAATGGCGGGGCGTGATGGCGAAAACGTATGTCTGTCTAAATACTCTAGAAGGAGTATTCACGTAGCAGTATCGAATGGAGTTCAAGGAGACTCGACATGCACCGGGCGCAGTGAACGTTGGGTCTAGTTTTAATAAGTGCGATGCGCAGCTGCCCTTTTCGCAGTTCCGAATGCAGCAAAATTGCTGCGTTCGGAACTGCGAAAAGTGCAGTCGTAGCGCAGTACGACTAGGGATGGACTTCCATACGTCGCAGTACGCTGCACAGTATAACGGCATCCTGGACTTCCACAGGCCGTTCGATATCAGCTATCATTACCAGACTCGGGCTTCTACCACGTGGAAGCCCGACTCTAGTAATACTGGACCGGGACGCCCATTTGATGGAAGTCCGGGTCTAGTATTACTTAGCTCGTACGTCCACCTCGTAGAAGTCTGAGTCGAGTAATACTAGACCTGGGACTGCAAAATATGCAGTAAACCACGGGTATTACTAGACACTGTACTGCACTCATTGGACGTCCGCATCCATTTCCAGAAACACAGACATCAGCCCATCTAACAATTGGCAGTGGAAATCGTTCCGAGTCATGACTCCTGTCGTTTGGCCTCCCAGGTATTGATTCCCGGAGTCAACTATACAAATAGCCAGAAGAAAGGGGTTGACTCTGATCGCCGAATTTATTTTCTCGGACTTGTTTTCCGACGCAAGGGCACCATGGCGACAGCGGTAGTGCTTCTCAACCTCGCAGCATTTTCGACAGTATTTTTCTCATAGCTTGGGAGTCGATACCTCAATGCTCTCCAGGTAAGAATTTCCGTCATGGGACCATCTCCTCTCGTGATGGATGTTTTCACTAGCCAGAGCTGTTCAACGAGAGGTAGTGAGTGATCGTCTGTCCTGGTCAGCCAACATGCCGGCTATTGGGTCGGGATCGGTAGTGACCGTTGTGACGTGGAAACCCTTATCGACTATTTTCAGGCCGGAAAGGATGGGAACAGGGTATCTCATTCTAGCTTTCTTGACGGCACACATGAATTTCAGTCTATTTCGAAGAAGCACCTTCGCAGTCTCAACTGCTGCAATACACAAGTAGGCCCATATGATTTTATCCATATGAATGTATAGTTTGACCAGTCGGAGAAGCAGTGACCCTCCATAATTGTAGCTGCTCTGGAACCGCTAGTAGCCATCTCCATCGTCTAGTAATGTCAGTCTAAGAAGATTCATGATGCCACTAACACCTCAACAAGCTGACCTATTTCCACGTTCCCGTTTCGGCTTCCGATCGAGTGACACATAGTGCCGAATACGAGTAGATATCAGCTCCCCCCTTCTCGATACCACACTCACATACTCTTATCGATGCTTGGGCACTGAAATGGCTCGAATTCTGTAGCCCGACGATCACTATTTGCAGCAAAATCTTCCGCCAGGTTCCATCAACTACCATGAGCGTCAGCGCTACTTCCAGCCCCAACGAGTGTAATACAGCTGCAGAGCTGCTCATGACAGTTGCAAAGCACGATGTCACCAAACCGACCAGATGTAGAATGCTCGCTGCTTCTCATTCTGCTTCACAAAGCATGACTACTGCTGAGTCGGCATCTTGTGATGGGGACTAAAAACCCAAAATTACATACGATTTTACCTTTTCTTGTATCCTGAAATACTCTCCTTCCCGTTCTCTGTTTGTCCAAACGACTATACAGTTGAGATAGAGTTACGGAGGCATTTACGCGAAGCACCTTAATGTGTTCAATGATGTAGGGCAGGAGCTCTGAGATGTAATCCCGTTGAGTGGACAAATGGCCTTCGATGGCTTCATTTACGTGCAGCCAGAAATTTTCAGTGAACTTGGCACGAGTCGGCACTGTCCTGATCACCTGAGAGACCGGGCGAGATCCATCCTGGCTTGTGATCCTTGTACCACCCTGCTTTTCTCCATCCAATGTTGCGACGGAATCAATGTCAACCTCCGATTCGGAGCTACGTGGCTGAATTCTCAATTGCCCCGAGCTCTCAGGCGCATTTGAGGTTCTTGTCTTAGCGTCGTGTTCCAGACTTTCACATACCTCAATATTTGTAGGTCGCACTGAAATGAACCCGACACTGTAGTCCAATCGCACTACTGACATTGCCCTACAACCGGGCGCTGTAAGCCGCGCGTCACGATACAGTACCCTCTTTACAGTACGCCGAGCGCGCCTACGTGTACGGCTCAGAGTGTAAATACTTTTGCGTACTTATTTAGCGCCGCATTACCGCCGGCACACTAACCTCTTAATTAGTTATTGTTTACTTTGGCGCTCAGCAGGGGCGTCACAACCTCCACCATTGTACATAATCAGAAGTCAACCTACCCATCTCTAATATGAAAGGTATGAGGGTTTGTCTATACTTTTTGCGCCTACCATGTCTTCAGCAATCTAGCCATTTGCCTAGATTTTTGGCTATCCTCTAAAGCGACCTACCCCATACTCGCTTGTCCGAACATAGCGTTCGCACTCGTTCCTTTTTCCCTTGACATTCCCTAGCTTCGGCTACTTATCCCTTACCTACCTCTACATTTATCTCTACGATCCTGCCCCGCTACATCGTCCATCTCGTTCCTACTACAATCCCGACCGACTTTCCGCCACGTGTTATGGCCCGCAGCCTTACAACCCGCGCCCTAAGGGCCATCTTGCGTCGCTCCAACACCCCGCTCTTCGAGCTCTCAGCTACCATATCCTTTCGATAACAACAACCTTGATGTACGTCAGATACTACACCTGGTCTCGAACGTCGGTGGTGTTTTGGTTCTCCCTGTCGCTTCAGCCACTTATGCCGCTGTAGCTATCCGTACGCTGAGGCTGTTCAGGGTGCTTTGCGCTAAAGATACCGTCCGAAGGTCCACAGCTGTTGTCGAGACTAGCTACATTTCTGCCTTTGATCTTAGACTCGATGACATCTTTGACATTTCCTAAGACTTTCTCGCCCTTCTGGTTCGCCCGATGCATCCTTTGACACTTACAGCCAGACGTTAGAAGGCAGGTGCCTGTGTGAGCTCTCGATGGGACGACCCGGCGGGGAACAAAAGTCGGAAACATAGTTTTACAAACTTGAGGACTCTTCACGGCAATTGATGGATTTCTAGCTTCTGCCGTCGACGCAATTGGACAGCTGTACTCTGCCCGAGCTATCGTCACCTCAAAACCTCGCTTGAGCAAAAACAAGGAGTTAAAAGAGAAAACTTCCTGTTGATGTAATATTTAGACATGAAAGCTGGCGTCATACACCATGAGGCCAGCTCCCCAATAGACAGTAGGGAAAGTTTGGTAGAGCGATTGGAACAATAGTTAATAGTCGTGTTTTATTTGTGTCGGGTACAAGTTTTAATAACGACTAATAACACCCCCTTATATCGCAGCTGCACCAAGGGCACAATCAACCTTAATTATCTGTGCGCAGCAATTTGGTGCAAAATCGGCTCATATAGGCAGGGACAGCCATTTTGTAGTTTGTGACAACTGCGAGCGCACCAATCACAGCCTTCAGATATTTCTCGACTTTTTGGGAAACTTCCAGTGTCTATTGGACTGCGAGTTTTGCGTCGTACGAGGTCGAATCTGGCCTCATATGAAGTCAAAATCATGACTGCAATAAGTAAATTAAACCTTCGAGTTGTTATCATGCTTTCAAGGCCTAGTACCTCTACCCCAACCTTGTGCTCCTTTCGCGTTCAAGTAGAAGACTCTCTACAACTATACCTAAGCACCACGAATTAGTCCAGTGATCTCTGGGCTCTTGGGAGAGCATTTGACCGCGAGTTCGATTCTCGCTGAGCAACTTTGCGCTTCGAAATCCTCTTTGAGGACTCGACAGTTTCCGAAGTAGTTGTATTTCAAGATTCTTTTAAAGAGCCCACTTGAAGAGAGGACAGTACGCGGTGAAATCTTCTAAAGGGGTATTCCATAGCGATGCAACGAAATCGAGCAGGTCTTATGACGCCGCTAGAACTGTTGGGGGCTACAGAGTCTTTTTTAATTTTGGTAGGCATTTAGAAGTGACAACTATGATGTCAACCGGGGTAGCGCACCACCATGAGATTCAGACTTTACTTCCAAAATTACTGAAACGTTTTAAAACCCACACCTCATTTCTCTCATATTCGAAACCACGGACCTCCTGGACATGCTGCTTGAAGCAATCATTGCCAGTTTCAGAATGACAAATATAAACTTCGCTGCGAATAGTTCAGAAACAACCGAAACATATAAATTTCGATTCCTTTGTCTTCATATAGAAGGAACAGCGAGGTTGCTAGGCTGCATTTCATGACGTTCCGTCAGACAACAGATATCTGCGCTTTGTGGGGGTCCGATGGACCCCAAACCCACTGTCAAAGTCCATGTTGTTATTCGGGGTCTCAGCGGCAGACCCCGGACGAGCGTCGAACCTCCGTCCACGCCATTATCAGTTAGTTCATCTGCCAGTTGGCAGTAGAAATCGTTCGGAGTCAACACCCTACTCTTTCTGCATCCTGAGTACAGCTTCCACGAGTAAACGATGCGGATAGCCAGTAGAGAGGTGTTGACTCACATCGCCCAATCTTTAACTTCGAACTTCTTTTGCTGCCCAAGGTCATCCTGATGACATTGGTTGTGCTTGTTAATCTGAGAGCATGTTCTGTAGTAGTTCTCACATACTTTTGGAATGGTAGTATCAATGCTGTCCAGGTGAGGGTTTCCGTCACGGGACCTCCACCTCTCACGGTATACGTTGTCACCCGCCGAGGTTATCCCAGTAAAGCTGATGAAACAGCGTCTATCCTGGTCAACTCACATGACAGCCACGAGGTCGGGCTTACTAGTGACCATCGTGACGTGAGAACACATGACAGCTATTTCCATTTCGGAGAGGTCGTCAACAGGGTAACCCTTTCTCGCTGTCTTGGCAACACCAGTGAACTTCAGCCATTGTCAAGAAGCAATTCGGCTGTCTCAATCGACGCAAAGTACGAGTCAGCAAAGATTACTCTATCCGTGTGGAACCATGGATCAACTAGTCTCCAAAATACGGAGATTCCATGATTATAGCAGCCCTCGTACCGTTGGTGGACATTGTCATCTGCTGACAATGTCCGCTCGAGACGAATCATGATGCCGCTGACACCGCAATAAGGTGACTTGATTTCAAATCCACTTTCCGGCTTGCGATCGAGTGACACATAATGTGGAATGCCAATAGAAACCCAGCTCCCCCCTAGCTCGTACCACCTCAACATACTCTCATCGACGCATATGCTGTGGGACGGCTTGACCTTTGTGGCCCGATGATCATTAATTGCATCAACGAACCCATCGACCAGGTTCCATCTCGGATCCATAGTCTCAGCGCTGCTTCCAGCTCCGGCAAATGCAATGCAGGGGCGGAGCTGCTCGAGACAGTTACGAGGCATTATGTCTCCAAAACGCGCAGATGGCAAATGCTTGCTGCTCGTGGTGTTGCGCAACAATGTGCGACGATTGCTGAACTGACATCTTGTCACCAGGACCAGAATCCTGAAAAAGCGTAAAATTTCACCTTTGCTTGTGGTCTCGAAATACAGGCTTTGCAGTTCCCTGTCTGTCCACACAACCATGTAGTTCTGGTGGCGATGCGGGAATATCCACATGAAGTAGGCGAATGGGATCAATGATGCTGGGTACGAGCTCTGAGATAGAATCTCGTCGATTGGACCAGTGGCCTTCGAAGGCTTCGTGCAAATGAAGCCATTCATTTCCAGCGTAACTTCGTCACGAGCCCACACTATACCATTGACCTCCACGACTGTGCCCGATGCATCTT
>JAUKWC010115374.1:0-23452 GCA_032356245.1 Endocladia muricata
TCAACCACCCCACCCCTCCCACCCGCCGTCACTTCCAGGTTATAGATCATACCCCACCACCACCAGCATTGCCTCGCCCTCTTTACTTGCAGTAGCCCGCACTCCCCGCATCGCATCGGCCTCCACCGGCAGCAGCGCGCACCTCCCGCATCGCGTCGCCTGCCACACATCTCGCCACTCTTCGACGACACCGCCCCTCCCGCCCACTATCCACTCCAGTTTGGACATCACACCACACCATCACCGCTAATTACTCACACGCACTCCCTGACTCTCTCCGTTTCCCACAGACCGCACTCCCTCCATCGTATCGCATACTAGTCGTCTTGCCACTCCTCAACGACGCCACCCCTCGTAATCACCATCCCTCCCAGTTTGCACACCATACCACACCATCACGAGCACTACCTCACCCGCACTCCGCCACCATCTCCACCGCCAAGAGCCCGCACTCCCCGCATCGCATCGCACATCACATATCTCGCCACTCCTCAACGACGCCTCGTATCACGCTCAACACCTTCCCGCCCGTGCGGATACCGTTTCGAATACGTGCTGCTTACCTGTGCATGCCGTTGCATCACCAGGAAGCTCGTGGGTCTGTAATCTGCGTTAACGGCAGAGTACCTTTGCAGATTTGCCGAGGTGGCGTCCCGAGTCGCTGCGGTTTAAAGAGGGCCTGTAACAGTTTTTTGCGTTCCACAGTTTCGCCGCCGTGCCTTGAATATATACTCGACGAAACTACCCTAGACCGTACGAAATCTTGAAAATCTGTCAATTAGGGATATTACAGTATCACTGCTTTTCGAGTCCCACCTTTTATTATAGTACCCGTCAGCGAATGCATGATGTTCTCTTGTTGACACAGCGATCAGCATGCATGTGTGTGGAATGGCAGAAACCCTGTCTTCCACTTTCACCACTCCCACCTGCACGAGACGTACACTAGGTTTCGTGAACGTTGGAGTGCTCGCGACGAGATCTACCGCCTTATACTTAGTGAAATCAAGAAGATAGCTGCACCTATCAAGAACTTCTTACCTCTCCGTTCTCTCACTCCTCCCGCCAACCGTTCTCCTTTGCAGCCATTTTTGCCAGCCCTGAATATGCGCTGCTAATATTGGCACTTCGCCTACTCCTCTTTCGACGCGTACTCCCTTTAAAACCACGAGCAACAGTATTACTTCCGAACACACCGACCGACCAAGCTCGTCCCTACTTCTCGGCAGGGTTCACCAGCCCCAGAACCTCCTGTCTATTACAATGACAGCGTTCTTTCTGATGAGGCTTCGGTGCCTCTGCTTCTGTTGCTCCCATTCCAGTGTTACCATCATGCAGAACCGACCACAAGTAAGGCCGACATACTCATACGATCTGTCGAAGTTTCTTTTGGCGACGTAGAGAGGACAGCCGGCCTGCGCACGGTTGGCGACACTATGTCTACGGCCATGGATCCCGACCTCTCTCTCGAGCGCTTTCGAGACCACATCCGCTCCTCACAAGAGTGTCGCTCCCTCAAACTCGCTTTTGTCGGGAAGGAGCTTCACCACCAGGGCTTTTCCGTAACCCGTGTGTTGGACCACAGAGGTAAGCCCTTCGGAACTGTCTACTCCCGCGACTCTGTCGAGATCCTGCGAAAGCGAGTAGCGCAAGCTAATATAGAGTCTTGCGACTTTCGATTTTTTGGTGACCCCAGCAAACAACACGCACCTCTTCGCGCATCCCCCCGAGACCGACGTGTACCGACGAGTTTGTCTAGACCTAATCAAAGATGTCATTTATAGCAAGCTCGTGGGTGTCATCGGGGACACCCGGACGTCGGGGACCCAATCGTTTGTAGGTTGCACACAGATCCACAGTATACCAATAAATCCGCCACTACGCTTAACAGCAATGCCCTCGTTGCCTATCCAGTATATCTCACTCTCCTCAGCTTCACTTCCACACTCCGCCGACGCTGCATTATGTCCCGGCAGACCATCGTTGGCTATCTCTCTGTCCAGCTCTTCCCCACCGTGGATGACAGAGACTTTAACGTCTTTCCACCTTCTTCGACTACTTGTGTACCAGACACCAACAACTCCGTACTGCACTCCTCCCTGCACACTCTACTATCGCCTCTGTATGAAAAAGCCTCGTAGGCTTCACGTGCTCAGATGCCTACCATCGTCTCTGAAGATGTCAGCCAGTCTTCATCAGCTACGGTTGCGAGATACCCGAGGCGAAGGACATTATCGGCACTCGATCAGGCACAAAAACCAGTCAACTCTGCCACCGTTGCGAAGAAACTTTAAGTCTCGCGACTTTGTCCGCCTCATTCCCGCCGCGCACCACGCAGTCTAGTATCCCTTTTCGCAGAAATGTGGCCGACTCAGAGGCCGACGCGGCTCCTCAGGCATTACTGCGCAGGCCGGCTCAGGCACGAGCTCCCACCACACAGGCGCAACATACCCTCTACACCTTCTATCTACGGACGTAGCCATCCTTTCTGGAAACATGCTCCCTCCTTCCGTCCATTCCGTTTCTCGACATTTACTCAATTTTTGGTTTCGAAGCGCTGCACAACTTCCACGTTGCCATCTCCAAGCTAATCAAGACCTGCACATTTCCTAGGCTCGACTTTACCGTCCTATTCACAGCGCAAGCTGCCGCCGGGGACAGTCGGAAACAGCTCAGAACCATCCGCACAGCTCTCATTCGTGGAGTCAACACAGTTCTGGCTGCCATTCAGAGTGATTTCTACGTTTCGAGCCTACGCGCCCACTTCTCCGCCTCCAAAAAAGGCTTTCGCCTGAACGGGCTCTACTCAAATGAAGGAGTCTGCGGCATACTGGAGGCCAAAAACAACAAGTCAATTGGCATGCTCTTTCCAATTGGCTGTAATCATAGACCGTTGCTGTGATGATGCTGACTCCGCACTCCTCGCACATATCCGCCCTCGGTACTCAGACGTTCTAACACGCAGCTCGAGACAGGGAGTAAAGAAGCACTGGAGCTTCGCCGGGGTTCACAACGTAGAGGACCGCGTCAATAAGTATAAAAATTCCCTGCTCCATATCATTGGGGACCAACACCCGACCACTCTGAAAATCCTCAAGTTTCATCTCCTCGCCCAACTTGCAGATGAAATCCGCAACTTTGGGGGCCTACAACATCTTCATGCCGTTGTTTAAGAACACACTCACACTGAATTCAATGAAGACTACCGCCGCATCACCAAGGGAACGGCAACAGCCATGGACAAAACCGTTCGCGGAATCCAGCAATCCGAAAATCTTGCTGCCGTTCGAAATCAATTCGGCTCCCTCTCCCAACCGCGTCACCTCCTAACCCCAGACAGTAATCTGAACGACAGTGACGAGGGCGTCTCGTCAGGGAAGGCTTTACAATGTACCTGCGCAAACTCGCTCACCTGAGAAGGCTCGCCATGCCACTTCTCGGAGACGAAGAAGGCCGCATCACCGCCGCGATGATCCTATCACTGCGCGGAAAAGCTGTCGACATCTGCATCGATAGTTTTGTCCAGCTTGGGGACCAGGGCACTACTGTGCTGCTGAATCATGTCCGCGCTGAGCTTCTCCAGCAACATTCGGTCGACACATGTGACTCTCTCCGAATTACTGTCGTTAAAAGGGGCTACGTTCTTGACGGCGTTTGTCCTTTCGTCAACGACTATGATACTCACCTGAATGTCATTTGACTCGGCTCAATGCTGAAACATGTGATTCAGCCCGTTTATGGAGATAGTAGCTTCGGTCCGACGAAACGGTAGCGATTCAGCATCGTGCTCCTGGCCTCTGACAACGATGAACACACAGGCACTGTATGGGTGAACCACGGTCTCCATTGCTTCCGTATGCATGTCCGTGATTCACTGCAGGATACCAAGTATGGCTTCGTTTCGGACATGAACTATATTGCACCCATCGACGCTGTTGATGAGACACTGGAATGCGTTTCCTTGCGCTGGTCTACAGATCAGAATGTAAATCGCACAGAAGGTCCGCACCCGCTCCCAGAGATGCAGCAGCGAGGGCGTCAAGTTCCTGCTTCGCCCTCCTTTAGCCGATGCAAGGCCTCGACTATCATTGGGACAGCTCCAGTCGTGCGGTCAACTTTCCACACCCCCCCTTTCACTCCTCAGCTTTATTGGCTCCACCATCGCTTCTATAAAAACAGTTTCTACACAGATCCTGATGCACGGGCAGCTCTAGTTGAATCCTCTCCGCCAGCGTACACGCCATTCTCTCTGTCCTACACTTAACCTTACAAGAAAACTACACTCCGTTTAGTGAGCTACCCACACATAAGTACGGTTTTCTTCCTTCTCTCTCTTCTGTTCGTCAACAGTCACTCGTACTCTGCTCCAACAACAGCGCACGGGGAAGAATCCAAAGTTGTGGCCGGCCTCCATGACACGCCAGACGCGCGCGATTGCAAAGTTCTTACGGTCCCTCACCTGAGTCTGTACAGGCAACGTCGCAATCCACACGTGCACCAAGCATACTGGAGATGTGGTGCAAAAACCACGTCTTTCGTACAGCTGCATAAAGTTTGTTCTCTAGACCCACCTTCGCCAAGTTCGTAGCTACCCCACAGGCGCCTTTTAACAAATCCTTGCCATTCTCTTCACCAGGCCGTTCCATCCTCTCACTCACCGACTAACATAATGCCCCCTCAATAGTAGAATCATACAGAAACATCTCTTGCGAAAAAATACGGGACAACACGTCGTAAACGCTGCACAATACCTGAGCGGTTGCCAAGCACAGGTACCTGCAAAATATCGGAATTTAAGTGCGTTGGCGCTAGCCGCTACGGCCCTCACTATGCTGCAGGCAGGATACCACCGTCGCGAGCCAGGCGTCCAGGCGTGCGAGTTGCATGATGGACCCGTACGCGGACGTCCCATCCTGCTGAGCACGATACCCTCGGAACTCGTAAAGGACATTTCTCCCCTCACAGCTTCCGAACAGTACGTCACCCTCCTCAAGATCACACACCTCCTGCGGTGTGGAGTAATCACCGTATGCTACATCCTGGACCTTGCTGAGTCGCCAACATGAGAAATCTGGAGTCCCTCCCTCCCCTTCTCAACGCATGAGCCTCACCCGCGCTTGAAGTGCGGGAGATGAGCGCTCCACCAGCTCGCTATTCGATAAAAACGTGGTCTTCTGCGACATCAAGGAGAAGTACCCCAGGCATTACAACACCTTGTCCGTAGCGATTCTCTTCCGCGCGCTCATGACGTCAAAGACTGTCTGCCCCGTCTTTGCACACAGAGCATAGTTTGGTGAAAGAGCCTCCTCGCACGCGCGGTGGAATTCCGCATCCGAAAACAAGGATGAGCAGTTGCCGGTGCCAGCCTCTCCACGCACCAATCCAACCAGAACCGTCGCCGCATGGTAGCAGGAACGCGTACAGTTAGCCTTACGATTGGCAAGAATCGCCGGTGGAATCGTCACGATACACCCCGCGCCGTGCGCCGAAAGCCCCCCCGCTACGCACGGCTCACAGCGACCGGCCCAACTCCAAACTGCAACAGAATTTGTGGGGTCCAGCTCAGCAGTTGCGAGGTGGCACCATTGCAGAATCTCTCTCTCGATGGTCCTGGAAACCCCAATGTACTTTGAACCCCTTTGGCATACGCTTCCGGCTCTAGACACATCTAATTTGGGCACGCGGTGTGGCCTGCTGGGTAGCTCCGCCATCTGGTCACGTGAGATCGATCGTGGGCAAGGTAGAGCGGAAAGTACAACCCTCGTCCGGGACAGCATGGGCGGCGGTGGCGACGAAGAGAGTCTCACCCCCGACGCACCGAGAGGACGCAAGGTCGCACGATGAGTTTGCCCTGCTCCGCGGTGGATATGCGACCGCACAGGGGCGGCAATGCTGGGCGTGCGGACGCGCAGAGCGGACGTAGCTTTGGCCTGGACTGTGAAGCTGGCTGTGCTCGAGCTGCAGTCAGATTGTATAGACACACGACAAGCAGCGATCTGGTGGGTAGCATGCCTTCGTGGTACTGCCGATGTTTTGGTAGCACTGTGAGTCGCTAGAACAGTGACATAGTCTACTTGTTCACCTTCTGGACCGACGCCGGAGTTGTTTCGGGCTGCATAACCCCAGTTACCCTGCCTGCCGGGTGCCGACGAGTTGCATTAACCTCGCGGTTCGGTGTATTTACAGCGACAGGCGCAGCCTGGTCATCACCCTCCGCCTCCCGCTGCTCCGGGGTGCGCTTGCGAGATCGTTGCATCGGAAAAGCCTTCCTCATCCTTTTGGCCGGCGGAGCCATCTATGTCGAGCTAGGCCGCAAGCAGGACAGGACAGATGGAGGCTCGGTGAGAAGGACAGGTTTGAAGAATAGTTCGCAGTCGTTGTGAACTGAGCCGTACAAGTCGTAGCTAGCAGCTAATACTGGTAGTGGGGCCCTCTTGAATTTATGGAGACGCGGAGGTTACCGACCGACGTTGTAAATATCAGAAGCCTCAACGGTAGGAGTAGAAGCAGGGGCTGAGGGCCTCGAAATCGGCATTCCAGAAAGTAATACAAACTCAGACTTGGGTGGTGTCACTAACGACAGAAACTGAGATCTGCACAGATGGAAATACATGGGTAGATGGATGTTATTCTTCAGTATAAATTTCGCACATCTATCTGCTCACGTATATTCGCATCTGTAGATCTCAGCCCCTGTCACTGGTGAAACCCCCCCGCACTCCACGAAAATTTCAACATATTTTTCCGAGTTTCGTGAAGGAGGCGCCGCTGTTCGTAGCCGCTGTTACGGAACAAAAATGTACGCATGTGTCAGCATGTCGCGTTGCGAGCCGCTACTGTCTCTGTCCGCAATATAAATGGCATACACATGCCCCCACAGCACAACACCTCACATATTTCGTGAATCCGATATATCGACGCGGTCCTCCCTGCTTTCCTTCCGTCGTCCTCGTCTGTCCTCCCTGCACCTCGATCCGTGTGGTCTCCCTTATTGTTGGCACGAAGTTCGTTCCCTCTAAGGTCAGCAAGGTTCGGGAAGTAGGTCTGCCCAGAATCTTTTGTGTTGGCTGCCCCAGAACCTTGCAGATTGGCACGTTCTTCCAGGCGATCGACGTATGACACTCGAGGCGCGGCAGGAAACGTGTACTCGATCTGAAAAAGATAAATGAAACTGGAACTCGTCTCGCGTTCGCTATGCAACTGCGAACTTGAGCGTGGACGAAGCTGGCGAGGGCAGTGGGGGTTTCGGAGTGCGAGAAGTCATTCTTACCGTACGTTCTGTTTCGTCCGCGCGTTCGGCACATAGTGGCCTTGAAGTCATGCGCTGATGGGTTTGCTCCCATCGCGAAGGACACGACACTGCAAGGGAATGGGGTAGCAAATGTGGAGGAGAGTATGAGCAGTATGGAAGCTTGGGGGCGAGCTTCTGAAAAGAATGCGGCAATGCGGGCGGTTATCAGTCTGTTCCTGTCGAGCGTGCGAGCCTTCGTTACAAACGAAACTTTCGACGATGTCGAGCACCGCAGCATCCGGCCTTATCTGCACCACTTTGCGTCTCGCGAAGACCACTCGCCAAGGGTCTTTACCGACTTATGCGGGGATACCTGGGACGCCTTGGGGGTTCAGCATAAAGTGCCCGAAATTGATGGTGCCTGTTCAGACGTTCTTGAGGTAGACTCGGAGCCGTCGGGTGCTGATTCAGAACACAGAAGTCCGCATCGTTGTCGACTCCTGACACTGTCAAGCATCACGCGCAGTGTGGGACTATTTGCGCAGCCTCGTCGTTCTTTGTCTTCCCAGCTGAAGGAGGAGATGGAGCTGGAAGTGCACGGTAGCGACAAACAAGTGGGGAATGGTGTGGTACGCAGTCGTGCGGGGGAAGGTAGTGAGGCTTTCCGGTGCACTCTCAACCAATCAATACCGGAGCCGAAAGACCGCCTCCGTGAAGCCCCATAACCAACCACCCGTATTAGCCCGTCTCCACCGCCGGAGGAGGTGTCGGAAGAGTCGCTTCCCGAGGAGAACACATCGTATGGCCTTCTCGTGGAGTTGCCCGGCGTGATGAAGTCGGGCTGCCGTGTCCACAGCTGCACTTTCCGCGACCTCGGGAATCATTACACGGACGACTCGGGTCAGTGCCCGGAGGGTAAGGTTCAGCTGCTGTTGACGGACCAACCATTAAATACCAAAAGCGAGCAAAGTACGGACAAATCTGCCCATGATGTCTTCACGCACCAGGACATGGACGCCTCAGTTGCATTATTGGACGCACTGCTTGCTAAAACCGGCCACGATGTCATTTTCTATAGTTATCGACCATTCGGCGTATGGCTTTTGCGCCCGAAGCGGTGAAGCCGAGAGATGGTTGACGGATTGAGGGACGGGGCCAGTGCGTCGAGGAGGAGATGGCAGAAGGACTTCGTGTTTAACGTGTAAGGTCAGCCGATAGGTCACGTCCGAGCTCGAGGTCACTACACGCCGAACTCGAGTATAACAGGATGTGGTTACGCCTCAGCCGAGCAATGGGCTGTTCATGTCCGGCGGAGGAATGTGCTCCGTGAAGTGCAGTTCGACCCGGGAATGCTACCAGAGCAACAAGTATGTGCAGTATTCGCGTGTATCATGGGCGAACTATACGGATGGGATGTAGCGGTTGGAGCCCGGAGAGGTGGTGAGAAGAGTTCCCGAAAGGAGTGGCATGAAGATGCTTGGATGTGAGCAGAAGAGCAGCAAGTACATGAGCGGGCTGGTGTTGCGGTATTCGACGCCGCGGGACCTTGCGGTGAAGCTGTTCAGTGGTACTTCCACGCCTGCAAAAGCATGCCTAGGGCTTTCGGGACATCGCAGTCTCGTGGGGTACGACAAGGATGACGACTGCATCAGTCGAGCTCTACAGAGCTTGGTTAGGGCATTCTGTGAAAGCTTTGTGAGCACTGCGTGCGACATAGATGGCTCTCCGCGAGTTGTGGAGCTCGCCACAAGGTACTTGGCCGGCGCGAAACGCAATATGTATGCCACGAGGTGGAGCAGCCTTGGGGATGCTCCTGCTCGGTTTCCCCGGTATCAATGTCAACCGGACTACATAGTCCGGTCTACTGCGGACTACAACGGAGCTCCCTTGTTTTCACTGCGTTGCTAACGCGCGTCGGTGGACAACTGGCCTGCGAAGTACCATGCCCTGCTGGACACGCAGGACTCGCTCACATTACGGGCCGTGGAAGCGATGGTGAGGTGTGTGGTGATACGTCCGTCGATGGCGAAGTACGAAGGTGTACGACTCCGAATGTTTGAGACCTGGGCTTTGGAAAAAGAGAGACGATCCTCCGCTCCTATGCGACGCTCCTATACACAGATTTGCGTGAGCGCACGTGGGATAAGACGAAGATGTAAGGTGCTTGAATTTTTGGGCGTAGACAAAGCGCGTTTGAACCGGGTTGCCCTTCGCATGGAAAGGCGAGCGGAGTCCTGTGAGAGTCCAAGGCGTAAGGAGTACATTGTACTGGCACCATTTTGCGTGGCCGGGGTTGTAAATGACGCCCGGTACTTGCCTGGCGATGAGGGGGAGCGAAGTAAAGGTACTTCTGGAGCGCGAGACACAAACGTGGAGTTTCATGAAGATCAAGGGGAAACTGTCGAAGAGAGCTCCACGTTCAATGGACACCGTTCCGAGCCGTGCTACGTGTGAGATGGTGAAGGGTGAGAAGCTGTTCACAAACTACGGGGATAAGGTTAGCTTCTAAGGACGTGGTTGGATCTTCCAAAACAGCGTGTAGATAAACAATCTTAAACACAACCTGCCAGTTTGAGAGTCAGCTCCAGGCGAGCTTCCGACACTATAGCAGCAGACAAAGACTTCGGCCCAGCCACAAGGAAGGTCGCCCCGAAAAGTGCGCGATTGTGGGGCCCCTATAACCGAAAAAAGCGGTGTTAAGAGTAATGAAACTTTAGACGAGGGGAATGTCACGAGTGACAGGAGCTGAGATCTACACATGTGTAAACACATGAGCAGATGGATGTGCAAAAGCTGATCAGGAGAATAACATCCATCTGCCCATAGATTTTCACATGTGCAGATCTCAACCTCTGTCATGAGTGACACCTCCTACCTCCCAGAAATCCGTGTGTTACTCAATCGTGAAATGTATTTACTGCTGCTCGGTGAGAATTGCTTCTATTTGGGCGCGACGATAACTGCCGCCAACCATGGCCGTTCAACCTCCCGTGGTCCTCGTGTCCCTACCGCTCCTGCGCTACCACTTTCTTCTCTCAGTCTTTCAGTTCCCTACCGTCACCCGTGCACCCTGCCCCGCAGATGGATCCTTTCAAATCGTCTCTGCCTTCCCATAATAAAATCCCTCCTCCCACATTCGCATTTTTGATCCTTTCTGGCAAGTGGCGTACTTCCACAATGACCGACAAACTTCCGATGACGACCTCAGCCCGCGGCTCGCTCACGTCGGCCATGGGGCCACGGCTGGGAGTACAATCCGAGCCGGAACCGGAGCTTGCAGCGACGAGGGAGGAGTTCCGGGCCGCAGCTGGGGTGCAGCCCTCTCCATCGGAGTCGCCACCACGCAAACGCCTGCGCCCGGGACGCCCTAGGCCAGGAACTCTCTTTGTCCGACCGCTCTCCAGCACCAGAGACTTCGGACGGTGAGGAATCCGGTGTAGTTGCAGTGGAGCTCGAGGAGCAGCCGTTGTCGTGTCGGACTTTCGCAACGGCCGACGAGGAGTCCACTAAGGTCTATGTATGTATATATTGCGCAGATCGTAAAGCCGCAGAACGTTCTTCGCGAAAGCACTGACGACACCATCGTCGGCGTCCACGCCAGCATTGTTGAGGGCAGCTACTACAAGTATGACCTTGGCGTCATGTCGGTCACAGTGCGACGGTGTGGCAATCTCTCGCTACCGGATATTGCTGACGAGACCATCAAGGACTGCACGGTGTTGTGCGAAGGTCTTAAATATGATACCGTGGACGGCCTTCATCGTCGCGAAGCTGTCCTTGGCCGGAAAGACGAAAAGGACGGCACTGCTTGGGCTCGGGAGCTCCTCCGTGTCCGTGTTGTCTATCGAAAGGGTGGATGGGTCACGACGGATACGGAAACCATATCCGACGCGTCCAAGCAGAGCTCCTCCGCCGGACTGATCCGCAGAGACAAGTTTTTCTTCAACTACCTCATGAGTGTCATGCACTTCATGCAGGCCCTTGCCGTGGAGAACAACATGCGCTTACTGGCGTTAAGTCAGAAGGTAGCTGGGGAAGCAATCAAGAAGGCCATTCTGCTGCCAAGAACCTGCCTGTCTGCCTACTACCGCTACGTACGCGTAGCGAAGAAGAAGATCTGGAGAAGCACAAGAAGGCCTGCTCTACGCGCTTCTCAAAGAAGGTTACTGAACATATGTCTCCTGAGCCTAGCAATCACATCGCTCCAGCTCGTGTGAAGACCCCAGCTACCGAGCCTTTGACAAACAGCTCTGCCTGGCGTGCTCCCGCTTCCCACGTAACTGCGCTTGAGCCTTTTGTCCGTGCCCGTAAGGCCCCAGGAGTGCTGCCCGCGACAAAGCCCTTGCCAGGCCGAAAATGGCTGTACGCTCCTCATGGTCAACGCCTCGACTTTTGGAGGTTTTGCAGCCAGAGAAGTCTGGCGGAGTGGGAAGGGCATTGGGGCGCTTGAGATGAGAGGTCGCCGAGAAGATCAAGGGGGCCGAGGAGGTCAGGGTCCTACGTGAATGTGCCCCGCAAATATTACGCGACGAGGTCCCGAACCACATGACGGTCGGCACTGCTGACAAGACTCTGGTGTTTGAAAAAACACCCGACACTCCGGAAAATCTGGCAGGCATCGGCCCACCAGATCACGAAGAACAGAAGTTGCGGGTGTGGATGGCGAAAGATCCGCCCCCCATGCTCTGAGTGCTTCCCATCCACATATACATTCAGCACCGGGCGCATTTGTCCCTGTCCATCAAGGACGTCTTCGCAATGCATCGGGTCCAGCTCTGCACGAGGAGGTACGCGTACATTACCGACCTCACGGGTATCGATGTGGGTCCGGGCATCTGGAAGCCCAGCCGGCCTCAGGCATAGTTCTGGAGGAACCTACCTGACGGGGGTGAGGATGATGGCAGAGGAAAGGCCCACTTTGAGAAGCGATGAGGTGAGCTTCAGCACTTTGGCTACACATTTCTTTCGAACTTAGCCGGCTCCGGCGGCGTTCAGCGCGGAATGCTCGGGCCCCTCATCTGGATGCCCAAGTGGAAGCTTTCCCCCGTTGGAAAGTTGTTTTCGATCATCGCAAGTACATCTAACGGGGAGAATGCACTGTGACGAGGGCCGAATGATACCTGCTGCAACCCGATTGTGAACGAGTGGGAGGACGAGGGTGGCGCAGAAAACCGGAAGCAGGGAATAGCCCGCTACTCCAGTACACGGAGCCTGCTGACGGATGCTTGCAAATCTGGGAGGGACAGGGTGTGGGCTTCGCAAAGGCGTGCGCAGTCGAACGCGTAGGTGGATAAGCTTGCTGCTTACGTTGGTCTGGGGAAGCCATCTGGGAGGCAGCTGTTCACACCTAAGACAGTAGGTCGGTTTTTGGTTACTGGGAATGACTGTCCGCGGCAAGCGCCACACAATGACTGTGCCGAATAAGTGAAAGCAGAGACATTGTGCTTTTTTGCAGTCCTGAGCGGGCCAGTGGGCTTCCCGTTGTGGGTGTGTGACCATTCAGACGCGTTTGCATACGGGGCGGAGAGCGAGTAAGTGGCCGCAGTGGCGTTGTTCATGATGAAGAAGATCATTTTGTAGCCCAACTCCGTTTTTTTTCTGGGCATGGGCATCACACGCATCCCGGGGCTGGATATGAGGACCGCATTGCGGATGAACTGACGGTACGGTATCATGCGTTTTTTTATGCCGGAAGGGACACGTATAGCAGACAATGTGTTCTACGTACTGAGAGGGCTACCGTAGTTCCCGGGCAGTGAGATGGCCCATGTTAGTCGTACGATTAATGAAAGAGGTGAGGAGTGGGTGGGGACGACGTGCACGTGCTTGGGTTAGGAGGGTTCGACGCAGACGGGAGTAGTAGGGCAGAGGAGGCCAGTGTGAGACATGATGATTTGGACTCTGGTGACCCAGAGAATATGATCGCCCTTCCTACAACTAGTGATGAAAATTGGGTAGCTTCACGGTGAAGTGGCTAACTAACGTGAAGGAAAAATAATTTGAACACTACATGCCTGTTTAAGAACCAGTTCGAGGCGGGCATCTCACACGAAAGGAGCTGAGAAAGACTCGCGCCCAGCCGCAACAAAGGTTGCCTAGACAAACGGGCGATGTTATCGCCTCTATAGCGGTAAAAAGAGGTTTCAAAAGTAACGAAAGTTTAGACTAGGGGGTGTCACAATTGACAGGGGCTGAGATCTATAAACATGAAAACTCATGAGCAGATGTGTGTGCGAAATTTAATCTGAACAACAACATCCGCCTGCTCATGCATTTTCACATGTGCAGATCTCAGCCCGTGTCACTAGTCACGCCTTATCTATCTTAAAAATTACATACTCTTGAACGCGACGAAATACACGTTTACAACCTCTCTCTGACGTCGGATCGAGGTTCAGTTTGTTTCCACGCTTCATTTGATACATGTAACACATGTTCAGACCATGAAGTGTGTGCCTTCCGTGCTGTACCGGTCAACGGTAGCAAGGTTACGGCAAGTGTGGAGTGGAGTGTCGGCATCTATACTCCCCACATTCTTCGAAGGATAGGTGGACGTATAGCGTACAAAGAAAGTTGTTTCGTATGAAAGTATGTCGACTCGACTTTAGGCCTGCGCTCAAATCTGCAATTGGCAATACTTCGGCGCAAACCGCGCGGCGCCAGAAGTATGAAGTCGGGCGCGCATTGTTTACCAGTCCTTGGTCGATGCACAAAGCAGGCCTTCCTACACGAGCGCAAGGCGAAGGGTAGAGCCACTATGTTTGAGCCCTGGAATACGTTTAAACGTCTTATGTTCGGCACGCACTAAACTAACGCCGGCGGGCAGTACTCATGCGATCCGCCACTCATTACGCGGATTACACGGTAGTCTTTCTTTGCGTTTCACTATGTTGGAAGTACTGTCCGAACAATCAGCGCAGAATTTTACATGTCCACGCTTGCCAACTAACGTCGGCTAAATTCTGGGTGAGGCAGTGAACCCGACCATCACAGAGCATGATGGTCAGCATCCTAGAGCCGCAGATGGCGCATATTGTGCGTAGCGGCCTGCAGTGCAGTGGTGCGAAATCCGTCGGAAGACATTTTAGAGGATGAGGGGTCCAAGGTAAGCTCACCCACGTGAGGCAGCCGAGAGATCATTTTGTGACAATGAGTTACGTAAGGTGAGATGCGGAACTGCAGTGTACTGCACAATTCGCAGCACGACCTGGATGTTGTCCTAGGACGTGAACAGTGGGTGGTGGATGCGGGCGTTCACTGTACGCGGCAGTTCATAATATTTTGTTTTTGGAGGTAGGCGTCCATGGGAAAAACCGCCATACTACACGAACTCCACGTTTTGTAATTCGACGGAAGTCATTATTGCATGGCATTCCAAAGTGTGCAGTGCGTGTGGAAGGCTTACTAGGCTACTGTATCCGGTGGACGTCCGCATCCATTCGCGGAAACACAGACATGGACGTCTGCATCCGTGTCTGGGAACACACACGCTCCCTCGCACCCCAACATCCACCTCGAATATGTCGTGGCACTATGGTGAGAGGTGAAAACAACGCAGCTCTAGGAACAGAACGTCACCTTCAAACTGCAAATCTGTACTGAGAAATCCACATTAGAGCTATTGCTTTTTCGTAGGGTCCATCACACCACCGGCGGATCCTTCGTTCGACTTTTCGTGAATGTATTCCATGGCGCTACCGGTCGGAGTCTGCAGCCTTTCGGACGAATTACCTAGTGGCGCAGCTCGAACCAGTTACCGACTCAACAGTATTGCCGACATCAATGCGGCGGCCGACAGGCCATACTCTCCGCGCTGCGAGTGTCCGCTTCACTCCTCAGGGGAGATAATTCACAATTTAGTGAGAACTCCAGCCAGTACATCCGAGACCTGCAACTTCGTCGACGACCCGACAGAAGTGGTCGACTCAGAAACGGGCTAGAGCTGCCGGTATGGCACCACTACTCTTCGGCATGACGAACGAACGCGCAGAGCCAACACAGGATACAGTGATGCCCTGAGAAGGCCTCCCCGCTTAAGAAGAAGAAAAATCTTTCGTGGGTTCTTCAGCGCAAAGTCGGACTCAGAGTGCCACGGAGTACGGAGAGGTACAAAGTACCAGGTCAGCAAGTGAAAACCGCACTTCTCAGCGTCAAGAGATACCATAGTCCAACTCCGATAAACAGGAGGCGTGTAACCGACAAACAGGGGTCCCACCCCACTGCGTATGTTGTGCCGTGGAGTCTCCAAACATTTGGGCGGCCACCCATCGAGATGAAGATGTTCCCACGAAATACCGACGACGAATTCGACTTGGTATAGCATCTGTTCCCGCGTGGCCATCTCAACGTCGGTTGTCACTAGATGCGAGAAGTTGTGCGAATCAAGAAGAGAGCGAACGTCTTTGCGGAGAGCCGCCGGCAAGCACTGTGGCCGCTGGGATCGAAGCTCGTACATATGGTACGCCGGTTGCGGGACCGCCCACTCCGACCGTACCATGACATAGAATACCCGAACGGTCCTGGGCTGGGCCCTTCCGTATCATCACCACACAGTGTGCCACCACCGATATGGCAACGCAGAAGAGCTTATGGGGTACCTAATCCTCGGGCCACCACGTAACGAGTCCGCAGTAGCGCCTAAATACCGCCGACAGTATAAGATGACGAAATTTGACGTTCTCACCATAATAAAAGCGCTCAAAGCGGCGACAGCGGGCACCCCCCACGCGGCACGAGCAGACAGTACTATTTGCCACGAGTAGAACGAAAAGGAGGCGTGCAAGCGCGGCATTGAAGGGTCAGCTCGTCTTGCAACATCGAAATGTGCAATCTTTATTGCAAGTGCGGCATCCACGTAACCATCTCCGATATTGTCGAGATGGGCCATGGTCCAGCGAGTGGAACGAACGTATGTCTGTCGGGGTATGCGTTGTTAGCGCACTAGCTCGCAGTTTGATGCAATGCAACAGGTAGCATATGAGACGAGTGCTCCGGAGCAGTTCCGGCTATCTGGGCGCTGAGCGACGTCCTAGACTCGATCCCCTGGAAACTGGTCCATGTCACATCCATGAGAGCACGTACGGATTGCACGTCCAACCACTCCATCCCATAGTCTACCTCTTAGAGAAACCGAAAGCTCAAATGTTCGAGGTGCCCGACGGCAGACGGAACGAGGGGCCTAGTACCAGTGGAGGTCAAGTCTCCGCACACTCAGCCTAAATACCGCCGCAAGTTCGAGATGTCGAACGGCTTCGGCGGAGCGCACGGTGCGATGAGCATGCGTGTGCAAGAGCAGCGAGAGACATCATCCTTGCCCATTGGCCACGTCGCGTACCTCCCACCTAATCTCTGTAAATACTCCGAACCATTCGGGCCGACTGCGCCATCCCTCGACAGCATCCCACGTCCATTCCAAGCGCGCTGTCGCTGTAGGCACCGTAGCAGGCTAGGGCGCGAGGGCGTCTGAGAGCGGTTGGGCCCGCCTAACCTCACCGTCCCGTACACATCCACGTGATCGTTTTGTGCAGGGGGCTCTTCGGCGACACCGGTTGAACTCGAGCCACTCGACTGATTTACGGTTGCGGTCCCACCATCTGCTCCGACAATGCGGGCAACGCCCAGCTTTTCCATCTGCGCGATCATGATCGCCTCGTCGGCCTCACACACGACCTATGTCAGTAAGCCCGAGGTGCCCGCAGTCGCACCGACGGAACGTTCCCTCAACATACAGACGAGGACATACGCCAATGGACTAGATCTTGAGAAGCAAATGTTGTCCGGGGTGCTCTGTACTTTAGACGAGGAAATATAGAGCATCGCCTTCCTCCAGACGACGCCCGACCTTTACTCACCAAACTGTCCACGTGCTCCCCGTGAAACTTACGAACGCCGGCCAGCGGTGCTGCGACACAACACGAACACCCATCGCAAGATGGCCGAATTAAACGGCCTGGGACCGCTAGCGCGCGTGAACCGCCTCAACCACTGCTGTGTGGTAGTCACACAGGCTACTGTACGCCCACAGCGCCCGTAGTATGGTTTCGCCAATCGCTGGCGGCGCCACGGGACCTTATAATGGTAGCACTATATGTGTGTGGACCCCTCGTTGTGGGGCCAATAAATACCGATTTGTGGTATGTTGTAGTAGTAACCATCAGAATATTTTAGGATCCTATTTATTTGCCAATTTTAGTTGCTTGTCCGCTGGCGCCAAGTACCGGTAACGACACTCCATTTATAGGTATAGCCTTTGCGCTACGGATTCCTAGTATACAACTCCGCTGTAAGGCCTACATCGTTCTTGAAGTTGGCAGGACGTTGCCTCTAGCCGGACTACACCAGTTTACTGCCCTTGGCGTCCAACTCGACTGGAGGACTACATCCACAGCTCACCCTCCGAGAATTGCGTCAGCGGCCGTCGGTGGCCCGACTTTAGAAGCTAGACTGCGTGCTCGCGTGCCCCTGCACCACTGTGTGTCCCACGACGTGAGTGGCAGCCTGCCATATCCTCTTTATACTAGCACTGACGAGTCCTCGACGAGAAACGTCTACGCCCATCATCTTGGTGAGTCTCTTACTTTCCACAACGGAGTGCTTACGATGCTGTCTATTTGTTGCCGCCGTGGACGCGCCAGAATTTGGCGGCGGCTGGAATTGACACCCTCGTCTCCGGATCGATAATTCCATTCCTTCTCGTAGCTGTTCGGTGCAGACATCGGAAATTGCCTGACGGGCCTCTGGAGAATGTTCAGGGTCAACAACCGCCGTGTGTCCACCACATTGCGCCTTTCGACGATTCTGTCGTACTTATGCTTGTGCAGGCACGCTCGAGCTCGGTTTACACACTCCACAGGGGGCCTTTTCCTAGGACACTGCGCTGGTCTACTGTCGGGAGGGTTCACGAGCGCCTTTAGTAGTACCTAGTACTGTCGGTTACCATCCGACTCAAGCCTCGGCTCTCGGGGAATAGAGGTGTGCAAGCAACGCATTACTACGTTCGGAAAAGTAGAGTGAGAGATGTCTCAAGGAAAGGAAAAGGTCTTTGGAAGTGATTATTACCTGGACGAAAACCAACACACAGGAGCACTACTCCACGCAGTCGTGTAGGACCAAAAAAGTCACTGAGTCCAAGTTGGGCATGGTATGCAAAGGTACGGGTCGTATTCGAGTGAAGGAGTCGCTCTGAAATTGGGCTCCCAGCGGTCGTAGGTATGCAGTATTGCTCTGATGGTGTGCTTGGCAGCAGCGTTGGTGAGGAAGTATGCTCCGTCCTTACATATGTTTGTGGCTATCTTGCGAACTTGTGCAATCGATGAATACCATAGGAGGGCTTGTTAGTCCACAGCTGTGGTGGTGTACAACCCTTAGGGAATGGACCACTCAGCTCTAGAATCCGAGGTGCGCACGCAAAATGCAAAGTCTGCTATAGAACTGCAGCTCAGAAACTCGAACGCTACAAGTTTTCCAACGTGGGTATTACCCCATCGCCGCGCATGACGAGAAACGTGCGGTAGTTTCACACAGAGAGGGACGCTAAACCTTCTGGAACAATCTCGATGCCGGAGCCCTAAACGATACGAAAAACCGCCAGAGACAATGCGCTCGCTTGAAGGGAAGGAAGAGCGAGAGAAGCATCCAAAAAGCCTGCGTACACTTTCCAAAGCATGTTAGACTTCAGAGCCAACGACCGCTTAACAAGGGACTTTCGATCCCAATAGAATGTAGTGTTGACATGTAAATAAATGGCAAGTCCTACGTCGGCGGAGAGTCCGCGCCAGTAAATTACAGTTAACACTGGTCTTCGAACGAAAACTAAGTATCCTGCTGCCACGTGGCAGAATATAAAATAGAATAAATTCAAAAGACCGAAATGAATCGGAAAATAGCAGGCGTATGTGTGCAGGCTGGACAATTACCGTGCACGGCGCAAAAGCGCACGCCGCCGTATCAGTGCCTCCCACTTTCGGCCGTCGGCCACGTTGGCTGCACGTCGTATGGATCCGCGGTACAGAAGCAGTTTTGGCGTAGACCGACCCCGCCAGCCACTGCTCTACACCCGACGCATGTGCAATCAACGCTGCCCGTCATACAGAGATTATGCTGTATCCATGCACGTATGAGCAGGTCACCCGGTCTGATTCAAATAAGGTGGGTCTCTCCACCCCGTGATACTCTGCTGTTGGACAATATCCTTCCTGTCGAGTGTCACCCACATTCTCACCCCTGCCGAGCAGCAATTGCCGGATCACCCCTAGTCATACGAGCCGGATATCGCTTGTTTGTTTGCGATCCCTACCGGTACAACACAATTTAAGTCTATTCATGTGGCCCCACTCACACCTCTAGAGGTAGTGCCCCTCAAGAGGGACTACAAGGCGACGACAGCTGTGGAAGGTGATAACGGATTTCGGTCTGGGTTGCCATGGTCATCAGGCGGGTTTGAAGCAATGAACAATTCATGAGAAGCAATGCTATACACAGCCGTTTTTTATATCCTTTGCTTTCCTAGCCCTTTCTACATTGTTGGATCACCAAAATGCGATAGTGTAAATTCTGTGGCTATAGTAGGGTCCCTGTCGTCATGATTCGGCCGTGCTAGACGGCAGAGAGTACATCTGATTGGGTAACTTTACGTAGCGAAAAGGAGGGCCTTATGCGTGTCCCACTCCGTCCTGGGGTACGTGACACGACACCGGGAGTGTGGGGCATTGGAGGTTGACAGGTTGAAGACGAAGTGGATCATTGTGGGGTGTGGTGATGCCAACCGTAACGGAGGCTGTGCGTGACGTCTGGCATCGTTCAAGAGTATCATCGTGTGTGACACTCGATACGAGGCATTGTTGCTGGTCGCTGGAGGGGGCGAGAGTGACGGAGCGAGGATGATTGTGGGGTGAGATGGTACAATCGGGACCTGAAGCTCGACGGGATGTGCGGGATTCGTCAGAAAGTGGTAGTGCGTAGTATCAGCAAGGAAATGTAAGGAGCTGCTGTAGATAGGCCTCGAGGGAGTGCGGGAGCGGGGGTCATGGTGGAGTGTGGTGCCAAGAACGAGAACGAAACCTAGGCTGCATGCCTGTGGTGCTTGGAGTCCAGCAAGACATACGAGGTCAGATACGGGGCCGAGAGTATAGGTCTTTGGAACAGGAGGCGGGGGGAATGGACTGGGTGTAGTAGTGCGGCAAGACGGTGATTATGCAGGTTCGTCATTGTACACTAAAAGATGTGCTTACGTGTGAGTACAAACATTTCACGAAGCTAAACCGGACGCCCACCCCGCTGTGCGGACGTAGTTTTCAGTTCTCGCTGGCTCGAAGTGCATCAGTACTACGTTCGGAAATTCAAAGAGTACAGTTCCAGCGCGATAAAACCAGGGGTGCATTTCCAGACGTTGCAGCTCGCCACGCGGTGTCGCTGCACTACGACATCCAGAGGAGGTAGTGTATCGGCTAGGACTAGTTCTGTCGGACTTCCAGTAGGTGGACGTCGAAGTCTGGTATTGCTAGGCTCCGAAGTTCAGCAAGTGGACGTGAAGGCAAACGACAGGCCACTTCGCTCCAATGGAGGAGGTAAAGAGAAGCCCCGCGGGCGAAGCTCGATCTGGACGGGAGCGACTACAAAGGTTCGGCAATCTTCCGAGAGGCTAATGTTGTCTCCAAGGCGGGCGGAAGAGAGGCTGCGTCTCCTCAACACAGAGACCAAGTCGCGAATAATGCGCAGTTCGTCAACCCTTTCTCCTCTAGTCAGAGAGGCAACGATAGAATGTATGAGGAGTTCGTTCTTATTCGTATTCGTGGCAGTATTCCGGTTAGTGCAGATAGGAGTCCAGGAAGCAGCGGTGCTGCAGCCTGATCAGAACGGATGGAATCCTTTCAGCTGCCGGGAGACTCGGCAGCGGGTGAAGCTTCCCCTGAAACGGTGCTAAGCCTAGCCGGGCATTGTGGTTTGACGCGACGCTGTTGCTTGTATTTCGAAAGGGTGTACGTTGAAACTACAGGCATGTATTCACAACGTCCAAAGAGGGCCACAAGGGCACCGGCTGCCGTGAGGAGTAGAAGACTGGGGTGCAATGACATATTCGACAGGCACAGCAGCCACCTAGTTTCTGCTAAGCATACGACGATGAGACTGGAAGTCAGTACTCCCACGTCTACAACTCGTTTAGTATGATTCATATGCGCGGTATAACTCACGATGAAAGACGGGCACACCATTCGACATACAAGTACACTTTTTGACTGTGTGGACGACAAAGCATGGTCCCTACACTGGCTCCTACGGTAACGAGGGGTGGGAGTCGGAATGTAATGATACTGTAAATTCGGCCATCGAAAAACTTCCAAAGTTTCGTAAGGTCCGCAGAACTCTGGAGGTACTCCTGCAAAGCTGAGGAGCGCAGGAATCTGCCACAGGCTTTTTGCGAACAGCGGAGACGCGGAAGTCCATTCATTCGGATTTGCGCAGGTACATAAACTTTGACGAAAATTACCGAGAAACCGTTTTTTGCTTCTGATCCGATGACGTGAATAGATGAGCAGCACAGCTCCACCACCTGCGACTGCCAGATCCGGGGGGTAGTTAGGCAGAAGGCGTGAGGGGCCTGTCGAGTGTATGGACAAGTGGTGCGTGATGCGATGTGAGGAGTGGCGATTATTGGAGACGAGAAGGGTCAGGGAACGTCGGTGATGGTGGGGCCTGGTAGTGCAAACTGCAAAGGTGGTTGGGCATGTTTTGCTGCATCGTGAAAGTGGGGCAGCGTATGTGGTGTGCGATGATACGCGTGGAGCGTCGGTTTCTGAAGGTGGAGAGGGTGAGAGAGAGTGGGTGGTGATGGGGCGTGGTGATGCAAACTGGAACGCAGAATAGCCGCCATGCACGGCACGGCTAGACAGTGCCGGGAGGTGAGGTACCTGGTGCTGTATGATTAGGATTGACCACTGGCGATGTAGATGGTGATGGGGCGCGGGTTATAATGTGTTTTGATTTTGCAAATTGCAAAAGAGGCTTCGTCAGATCTGATGCGTCACCGGAGAGACGGAGAATATCGGGAGTAGAATGCGAGAAGGAAACAACATGTTGTTGGAGGTGGAGAGGGTGAGGAAGGAGGGGTGATGATGAGGTGCGGTGTGTGGTCTGGATCACCGGGTGGGCGGGTTGCATGGTGTTGTTCGAGAGTGGTCAAATATATGGTGTGCGGTGCGATGCTGAACGCGTGGGCTGTTTCAATTGAAGTGAAGGAGGAAGCGCGTATGATGGCGGAGTTCGGAGCTGCGAGTTACCAGGGAGGCTTTGCATGACGTCCGTCTGTATTTTTTGAAATGGACGCGGATGCCCAATGACTGCAGTACGAGGTCTAGATATACCCGTGGATTACTGCACATTATGCAGTTCCAGGTCTTGTATTACTACACCCGGACATTCAACCGGGGGGCATCCGCGTGTAGTATTTCTTGACTCGGACTTCCACCAAGTGGCCGTCAAGGTCCAGTGTTAATAGACTCAGGCTTCTACCAAAAAGGAGTCCTGGTCCAGTTTTACTAGACTCGAACCTCCTCGAAGTGGGTGTCCAGGCCTAATAATGCCAAACTTCGAACTGCACTTTTCGAAATTTCTGGTCGGGCATGACGAGCTGATATACTACGGCCTGTGGAAGTGCAGTATGCAGATGTACCGTGCAGCGAACTGCGAGGTGTGGAAGTCCATCCCTCGTAATAAAGCACTACTACTGCACTTTTCGCAGTTCCGAATGCAATGCTGCTGCGCATGCCACTTTCTGAAAACTAAACCGAACGTTCGATGCATGCGGTGAACATCGCATCTTGTTCGACTACATTCCGGTACTGCTGCTTGATTACTGCTTGTAGGTTATCTGAACGGACCTACGTTTTCACCATCATGCCGCACCATGACCCCTACTCCTTCGCCCTCTCCACCTCCAATGACCCACATTCTCTGCATTATATCGCACACAGCCCATCCCAGCAATCTTTAACGACGCCTCCTACTCCGCACATCATCCATTCAAGTTTGTACATCTGCCTCCACAACCAGCACTCCCTCACCCTCTCTACCTCCAACAGCCCGCACTCCCCGCATCGCATCGCACTCCACCTCCAACAGCCCGCATTTCCCGCATCCCATCAACCACCACGCGTATCACCATTCTTCAACCATGCCACCGATCCCGCCCACCATCCCTTCCAGTTTGCACCCCACATCCCACCC
>JAUKWC010115485.1:0-23429 GCA_032356245.1 Endocladia muricata
ACTCTTCATGGTTGGGAAGAACCATCGGTGGAATCGGCAGGACACCCTCCAAGTCCCCCTCGGATAGCTCCCCCGCCACGCATGGCTCACTGCGACCAGCCCAGTGCCGTACTGAAACAGAACTTGTTGCGTGCAGCTCAGCAGTTTCGGGGCAGCACCGTTGCCGAATCTGCTTCTCGACGGTTTTGGCAACACCAATGTACTTTGGCCCCACTTGCGTCATACGCTTGAGACTCTGACCGCGTCCAGTTCCGGCACGCGGTGTGACCTGATGAATGCCACCAGAAATCTTGCGAGCAGCGGGCAGGCTCTTGTTCTCCTTCTTGACATCCTTGAATTCGGCTTGTAGTCGCACGAATTCGGAAAGCGTTGCATTAGTCGTCACTCGCACCTCAAAAAACTCTCGACCGGCCTGCCATAGCTTCTCCGTGTAGTCGGTGACCTGTGTCTCGAGACTAGTAAGCACTTGCTTCTGCGCGCGGGCCTTGTTCTTCTGTTCGGCAAGCATCGTTTGTGGCTCTTCCATCTGCTCACGCGAGGTCGATTGTGAGCGAGCTACAGTAGAATTCTCAATCGTTGCCCGAGACGGCACGAGCGGAGGTGGAGAACGAGACGGTGTCGCGCCCGATGCACCAGGAGAACGCAGGGTCACAAGATGAGTTTGCCCTGCTCCGCGACGGATGTGCGACCGCATAGGGGCGGCAATGCTATGTCCACGGACGCGTGGAGCAAACCACGCTCCAGGCCGGACGGTAAAGCTGGCTGTGCTCGAGCTGTGGTGAGAATGAATAGACAAAAGAAGAGCAGGAATCTAGTTGGCAGTACGCGTTGGTGGAACTGCCAGTGTTACAGCAGCATCGTGACCCGCCAGAGCAGTAGCACCATTGGTTTGTTCGCGTTCCGGTCCAAACAGAGACGGGGCCGGCATTGTCTGGGGCTGGACGAACCCCGTCATCACGCATATCACGTGCCGCTAAGTCGCATCAACCTGGGGGCTCGGTGTAGTCACAGAGACAGGCGCAGCCGGGGTATCGCCGTTCCCCTCCGGTTGCTCATGTGTACGCTTGTGAGATCTTGGCATCGAAGTAGCCCTTCTGGTCATTCTGGCCTGCGGAGCCATCGACGTAAAGCTGCGCCACGGGCAGGACACGGAAGATGGAGGCTTGATGAGAAGAGCAAGTTCGATACGTACGTCGCAGTTGTCGTGAACTGAGCAGGACAAATACCAGCTAGCAGCTCGCGCTGGTGGTAGGGCCCTTCTACAATAATGCACACGCGGAGAGTGCCTGCGAGCGTTGGAAGTATCGTAAGGTTGAACGGCAGAACTGAAAGGACGGGCTCGAGGTCTGCAAATGGGCATTGTAGATGGTAACGAAAATGCAGAATTAGGTAGTGTCACGAATGACAGGAGTTGAGACCTGGGCGTGTGAAAATACGTCGGCAGGTGGATATTGTTTTCGGAGCCAAATTTCGGAAATCCATGTCCCCATGTGTTTTCACATGACCAGATCCAAACACTTGTCATTAGTGACAACCCCCGGCACCCTACATATTCTAAATACTGTTCATATTCTCGTGAAGGGAGCGGCACTGTTCTTAGCTGCCGTTACGGAACAGAAACGTGAGCGTGTGTGAGCATGTCGAGTTCCTGGCCGCTATCCTCCCTGTTCGCGATGCAAATGGCACCCACTTTCTCCCACAGCACCATATATCACACCCTCACGATACAGATATATCGACGCGGTGTCCCTTGCTTTCCTTGCGTTATTCTGATCTCCCGTCCCTGCACTTCTATCAACGTGGTTTTCCTCGCTTCGATTGCGATGCGCTGCTCCTCCCTCCTTGCATTCCCATCCTTCCTGGACTTCTTTCCCTCTTTCATTTCTCACCGCACTGCAGGCATGCCGCTGATTGAATTTAGCCGGCTGTCGACAGCCTGCGTGTGCTTGCCTGCCTTCATCGCCGTTCTCTTCTCATCCGAGGTGAGCGCGAAGTTTGACTTCATCAAGTTCCACACGTCAGCTCTCTTGCACTTTGTCATGGTAGCAGACGACGAGGCCTCAATGGCGATCAAGGAAATTGACGCAGTGAAGAGCAAGCAGCGCAAGCCTGGCAACTCTTCCGCATTTCTATCGAGGGCGTCGTCCTGGTCTCTCGCCAGCTGGGCAGCGCGAAGATGAAGCAGATAGTGTGTGCAGCGCTGTCAATCGTGTTGGTGGCCCGAAAATGCATGAGGATTGGAGAGATCGCGGATGCGGCCTAGAGGCAGAAGAACTATGCGGAGCCCCAGGTTGTTGGCACCAAGTTCATTATCTCTAAGGTCCGCAAGGTTCTGGAAGTAGTTCCGTCCGGAACCTTTTTCTGTGGGCTGTCCCAGAACCTTCGAGGTTCTCATCTTCTTGGACGCGATCAACGTGTGCCACTCGAGGCGCGGCAGCAAATGTGTATTCGCTTTGGAGAGGGTAAATGAAAGCGGAAATCGTCTCGCGTTTGCTGTGCAGCTACTAACTTGGGCAAGGAAGAAGCTGGACCGGGCGGAGGGAGTTTCGGAATGGGGGGTGCCAGTCGCACGCTACCTTCTGTTTCGTCCGCGCGTTCAACATTTTGGGGCTTTCGGGTTACGCGCTGATGGCTTTGTACCCATCGCGGAGAAGACCACGCTGCTAGTGAATAGGGTAGCAATTGTGCAGGAGAGTACGAGCAGTATTTTATCGCTGGGCTGAACTGCGGAGAAGGATGCGGCATTGCGGGCGGTTACCATTTTGCTCCTGTCGAGCTGTCAAGCCATATTCACGAACAAAACTTTGCACGACTTCAAGCACCGCAGTAACTGGCCGTATCAGGACCGCTTTGAGTCGCGCGGTGACTACTTGCCAAGGGCTTTTGCCGACTTGAGTGGAAATGCTCGGTAGTCCTCGGGGCTTCAGCTCGAAGCGCCTGAAGATGGTGGCTCCTGTTCAAAGGGTATCGACTTGGACTCGGAGCCGTCGGCTGCCGATTCGGAAGACATAAGACCGTGTCGTCGTCGATGAGCGACACTGTCGCGCACCATGCCCAGTGTGAGACTACCCGCGCAGCCTCCTCGTGTCTTGTCTTCCCGGCTGAAAGAAAGGATGGGGCTGGACCTAAAGGGTAGCGACAATGAAGTGAGAAGTATTGTGGCACACAGTCGTACGCGGTAAGCTAGTGAGGCTTTCTGGTCCCCTCTCAAACCACTGGTGCATGAGCCGAAAGACCCACTTCATGAAGCACCGGAACGAGCCAACCGCATTAGCCGGTCTCCAACGCCGGAGGAGGACTGGGAAGAGTCGCGTCCCAAGGAGGATCCATCCAATGACCTTCTCGCGGAGTTTCTCGGCGTGATGAAGTCGGACTGCCGTGTCCACAGCTGCACTTTCGACGACCTCCCGCATCATCACGCTGACGACTCGGGTGAGTGCCTGGAGGGTAAGATTGAGCTCCTGGTGACGGATCCTCCGTTCAACAGCAGAAGCGAGTGGAGTGCGGAAAACTCTGCGTATGATGTATATACCGACGAGGACAGGGACGCCTCAATTCCAATACTCGAACCACTGCCTGCCAAAACCGGCCACGGAACCATTATCTGCAGTGGTCTAAGATTCGGCCTGTGGCTTTTGCGCCTCAATGGTTACAGCCAAGAGCCATAAGACGTGGGGAGTGACGAAGCCAGTGCGTCGGGAGGGAGGCGGCAGAACGACCTCGAGTTTAATGTGGAGGACCACCCGATGGTCCACGTCCCAGTTGGAGGTCATTATACGCAAAACCGGAGTATAGAAGGACGTGGGCACGCGTAAATCTCGTAATGGGCTTTCCATTTCTGGCAGAGGAATATGCCGCTTGAATTTCAGTTCGCGCAGGTATGCTACCAAAGCAACGGGTATGTGCAGTCCTCGCATGCAGCATGGACGAACTGTATGGATGGAATCCAGCAGTTGGAGCACGGAGAGGTTGTGAAAAGAGCTGACGAAGACAATCGAATGAAGATGCTTCGACCTGAGCAGATGAGCGTCCAGCATATGAGCGAGATGGTGCTGCAGTATTCGACAGTCGGGGACCATATCGTGGGTCTGTTTAGTGGTACCTGCGCGACTGCAAAAGCATGCGTAGGGCTTCTGAGACATCGAAGTTGCGTGCGGTGCGATAAGGATGACGAATGCGTCAGTCAAGTTCTACTGAGCTTGGTTCAAGCGTTTTGGGAAAACGCTGTGAGCACCGCGTGCGACATTGGTGGCTCTCCGCGGGTTCTCACAAGGTATTTTGCCGGCGTGAAACAGAATGTGTCTGCCGGGATAGGCAGAAACGCAGCGGGTGCTCCTGCTGGGCGTTCAAAGTATCAATGTGTACCAGAGTACATAGTCCGGTTTACTGCAAAGTACGCCGCAGATCCCATCCTTTCCCGGCGCTATTCACCTGTGTGGATGGACAAATGGGCGGCGAAGCACCACGCTCTGCTGGACACGCAAGACCGGCTAGCACTACGGGCGGTGTAAGCGATGGCGAGATGTGTGGTGGTGCGTCCGGCGACGACGAAGAACGAAGGAGTGGGACTCGTGATATTTGCGGACCGGGTCTACACGAAAAGAGAGACGATCCTCCTGTTGTATGGGACGCTGCTGTACGCAGATTTGCGTGAGCGCACGCGGGAGAAAACGAAGAGCTGCAGAGGTTGAATTTTGGGGGTAGACAAAGAATAATTCAGCCACGTAGTCCTTCTCGTGGAAAGGTGGTCAAAGTCCCGTGAAGGTCCAGGGCATAACGCGTGAATCGTACCGGCACCATTTTGTGTGGCCGGGTTTGTGAGTGACGCTCGGTATTTGCCGGGGCAAGAGAAGGAGCGAAATAGGGGTACTCCAGGAGCACGGCATAGAAACGTGGAGTTCGACGAGGATCGACGGGAATTATGGCAAAAAAATCTACGTTCACTGGACACCGTTACGATTCGGGCGGGACGTGAGATTCCGGAGGGCGAGGAGCTGCTCACAAACTACGGGGATAGGATTAGCTATTAAGTACGTGGTAGGAACTTCCAAAATAGCGTGCAGGTAAACAAACTTAAACACTATATGTCAGCTTGTGATTCAGGTCCGGCCAGCAGGTCATACTATAGCAGCTGGCAAAGACTTTGGCTCAGGCGTAAGAAAGATCGCCTACAAATGTGCGCGAAATTTTGCGGCCGCTATAGCAGGTAGCAGAGGCCGAAGAAGTAATAAAACTTTAGGCTAAGAGGGTGTCACTACCGACAGGGGATGCGATTTACTCATTTTAAGACACATGAGCAGACGGATGTCCGAAATGTACTCTGAAAAACAACATCCATCTGCCAATCTCATTTCACATGTGCAGGTCTGAGCCCCTGCCATTAGTAACACCCCAACGGATTTTAAAAATTACTTGCTTTTCAACGCCACGAAGTACACGTTCACAACCTCTTTCTGACATCGACTACAGGTTCAGTTTGTTTCTACATTTCGTGTGATACGTGTGAGACCTGCTCAGCACAAGTAGTGTGTGCCTTCCGTTCTGCACGGGTCAACTGTAGTACGGCTACGGCGAGGCTAGAGTAAAACGTCGGCGTCTGTACTCCCCAGGAGCTTCGAAGAATGGGTGATCGTATTTCGAAGAAAGAAAGTTGTTCCGTATGAAATAATCCTGACACAACTGTACGCCTCAGCCTTGCGCTGCAATTGGCTACACTTCGGTGCAAACCATGCGGTGCAAGATGTATGAATTCGTGCGCGCATTGTTGACCAGGGAGGGGTCGATACAAAAAGTAGGCTCTACAACACATACGCAATGCCTACGACAGAACCGCTACGTTTGAGCCCCGCGATACAACTAACTGCGTTATGTGCGTCACGCACTAAACTGGTGCCGTCCAGCAGCACTCGCGGAGTGTGCCACTCCTTACGAGGATTAAACGTTAGTCCTTGTTTGCATTCCACTATGTTTACAATACTGTCAGAGATGTCAGCGCAGAGTTATACACATCATCCCTTCCCGTACAACATTGGCAAGATTCTGGGTGAGCGAGTGCAGCCGAACATCACTGAACCTAATGCTCAGTTTTCTATGGCCGCAAATGGCGTATATTGCCAGTAGCAATTTTCAGTGCAGTGGCTTGAAATCCGTCGGAAGGCAAAGAAGGGTATATATGATGCAACGTAAGCTTATCCATCTGAGGGAGGCTAGAGGTCATCATGTGATATTGAGGTACGTAAGGTGAGGTGTGGAACTGGAATATACTGCACATTGTGCGGTACGAGCTGGCTGTTTTCGTAGGATATGAACTGCTAGTAATGCATGCGGGCCTTCACTGGACGCAGCGGTTCAATTTTTTTTTTTGAAGTCGGCGTCCATACGAGAAACTGCCGTGATACATGAACTCCGCGTTTTAGAATACCTCGGAAGTCAACATGACATGGCACCGCAGAAGGTGTAGTATGGGTGGAAGGATTACTAGGCTACTGCACACGGTAGACGTCCGCATACCTTTCCGGAAACACAGACGGTGCCCAGCATGGAGATAGTAATGGCACGGACGTTCATAGACCTGTAGGCAAACAGTAAACTGACATGAGAGCAGAACGCCAAGGTGGTAAGAACGACGGGCTGTGGAAGTACGTCCGAAAACGATCAAGTTCGTGGAGGTATAGTCCTACAGAATCGTGGCAGTGGAGAGATTGAGATGAGTTCGTACAGAGGTTTGGAAGCAGGAGTGCAGGCGGGCTGTCAGGATTAGCCATGAGTAAAGCTGCGCCGACAGATAGCCGCAGACGATCTCAGCTAGGGGTTCACGAAGTAGAGCAGACTGCATGCAGGTGGCCGACTTATGGCGACCACACATGTAAATGGACGCTCCGCTGTGCCGTAGCACCTCATAAGAGCGTCATGGGTATCACAGGTTGCCTAGCAAGCCTGCAAAACATAGCCCACTAGCGAGCGCGAAAACCTTCGTACCATAGTCCGTGTGCCTACTCAAGCAGTATAGAATGTATTGAAGTTTCAGATGCAGTATCAAACGCACTGAAGTCCTCGATCGACAACATTGCGATAGCGTTGGCATGGATATAAGTCCAATGAAATACAATAAAGCGACTTGACGTATATAGTTTCATTAACTTCCTCTCTACAGTTGCAAATGAAATGTACTCAGAATAGCTCTTTCTAGAAAGTTAGGAAAATATGATGGCAAATTCAATCATGAGATGGACCGGTACACAATGCGATTTGCGACAGTGCTTTCTACCAGAAAAGAAGAAATCATGGCGCACGAAGATATTGCTTGCCGCAAAGTGATGGTACCAGGTACTCTAGGCAGTGGAAAAAGTGGACTCACTTCATGGTAGGGGGTATGCGACGGTGCCCTAGGGATGGGTACACTCGGCTGGGCTCCAGTCGCCGGTGCACCGCCGCTGTAGACACTGTTCTGAACTTCGCTGCCGGAGCTGCTGACAGCAGTTTCCGGACTATATCGAGCTGAAACCGACTCAGGTAGCGGCGTCTAGCTTTAGGATGCACGAGAGCTTTTGCTTCATCTTCAGATTGCCCTCTGCTGACTTCATCTCTAATCCGTCACCGTGCGATGGGGGACCTTACCTCAGATATATCGAATACTCTGGTCCCGCAATAATTCTCCCCGATTTGGGGTCTCACCTCCGTACCTTCGAGCGTTACCACCATTCAAGCCAATCTATTTACTTTTCCACTACAACGAATACAGCCCATCGACAGTGAGGTTTACGTGGGGCTAGTTGCTACGGTAGCCGAGTAGGGTCACATTTTCTTTGGGTGAGATTTTGGCTTCAAATCCTGCCACACTTTCTGGCCGAGTAGGATCGAACGGATCGTTGAGTGAATTGCTCATAATTACGTTCAGTTATTTTTTTTCCGTTAATCTCGTGACATGATTGACGCCATCAGCTGAAAGCGGCAATTTGAAAGGACGAGGTCACTTCTAGAAACCCGACGAGGCGAAGCTGCTGAGGACTGCATGCAGCCTTTATTGCAGATGCACTGGTTAGCCTATATTAAGATTTGCGAAACATATAGGGGACACATTTTGGAACGACTTACGCGTCGGACAAAAGTACACGCAGTGGTTAGAGAGAGCAACACCGTTCATTATGACCATGAATGAAAATATTTAAGTATCATACGGACGGGTTTCATTTTTGAGGAAGCCATTGCCGCCCTTCACCATTTCATGAGCTTGGTTGCTCGTACCGCAGGAATGGTGGTGAGCCTTGGGATGCCCGTCAATACTCCATCAGCCTTCATGGTAGGGTGTCCACCCTCAACAACCGAGCGATGTCCCGGAGTGGTTTATCTGCCACGCCCTTTTCGCTCGTATTTCCCATTAGGACAGGTCTTGCGTCTCGCAACCATCCTGAGAAATGCAAACGAAGGGGCAAAGCGTGCTGGCACTACGTCGAGAATTCCTCCCCGTCGCTCTGGGTATGGTTTACTCGTGACCTCTCACCGGACCACATCTGCCTCCCTGCAGAACGGTCTACTCCGAAATCGAAGGGAAAACACCACAAATGTTCCACATGTACCTCTCGGTGTTTCACCGCAAAGTTACTGGCCTCTAGTACCTGTTCTTCGCCGAGTGACATTAGGTGGTCACCGTAAACCGTCTGTACCTCTACGCTCCGGTCAAAGTGAGCGGGGCATGTCTGCGGAACGCTGCTGCCTCCCGTCCACAATACTCCTTAAATGATAAAGTGAATTCACTTCTCGCCAATGATTCGGACCGATCGACCGCCATGTATAAGTGACGACAAATAGTGCCTCTCCAATAGCTTTGAACGCGAATGCCACCCTACACATCCACGCAATCCTACGGATGTTCGACGATGCGAAGCCTCTCTTCGTCGTCTAGTTTGTAAAACTGCCCGGCTTTTGTATGAACGTGCGTCACTTAACGGATGGAGAGACAGTAAAGATGCTGGTCTACCTTCTCGAAGTATTGGAGGAAGCGTCCCACCGTACGATTCGGCCTGCAATTTTGCGATAGCAGCAGGGCCATGATGGCTTCTGTCTCATCATGGTTGACGCGCTCATATCGAAGTATCATACTGGTTATGTACGAGGAGAAGCGCACATCGGTGCACGTAGCTACAAACAGTGGCGTGACAGCTCCCAACAGGTCCACGAGAACACGCCAAAGTAAGGATTGATAGAGCGAAAACGGAAGGGCGACGTACTCGCCCGTGAACAGGGAACAAACACCAGTCCCGAATATGATAATGCGACGCTGAAGTGCAGTTCAGTTGTAGGTAGAATGGTCCAGATTGCGCGGTCACCGACGGAAGCGTGAATTCCGAGCCCATGCTCACGGTTAGGTCGGACTTGGGCCCCGTGGCCCAATCGGTAAAGTCTCACAGATTCTGTGCTACGGCGAGCTGTACGAGGGCCAAAAAAAGTGGTCACCTCCAAACGTATTATCCACTCTAGGCTTCTGGCATCTCTGCACCCCCTATCAGTACAGCGCCTCCAACACAGTGTCACGTGCCACCCCCGGTGATTACCCACATCAGTCATTCGCAGTTATCACCTCTTTTCGTACCCAGTTCGTACTGCAACTTGCGAAGTTCACCTCTTTATTGTCTTCGAAGTGACGTACCTCGGTGGCGTATGATTACCGATGGCCTGCTAAACTTAGATGAGCTTGCTTTAGTCTCTCCATTTAGGTCATTGCATCCCATCGGAATGCATGCTACTGACCTCAGGAGTACTACCCACACCATTCAATTTCGGTGACTCTAGGAAAAAGAAAATTATTTACAATGATGTTCAGCAGCACTGAATTTCCCATAACTCTCTCGGAGATATGTGCCAAGAGACAGAGCATAAACCTACGCGCTGGCTTTTCGGACAGTATTGTACTCGCCGTGGAACGTAAAACAGGGCTACCTTGTGGTTCGTGTAGGAAGTCAAAGATCGGTGGACTGACGGTGGACAGGGTCCGTTGATTGCGGCCTAAACATAAGATACTCAAACGTATCGCAAGGCTCACAATTTCAGTTTCTGCCCCTCGCGAAACGTCTGTCGTAAACAGCATGTCTATGGCCTCGTCTCTGCAGTACTTGGCGAAGCGTGCAGAAGCACACACATCTAGCAGTTCATGGTTGACGAGGCAAAGTTGCCAATAAAAGCTTAAGGCTGACGCCTATAGTCGAATTAGTATCGTTGATTATGGAGCGACATTTTTTAAAATCTGGACCCCCACCCATTCGTGAACGAACAAGGTGCAGAATGACGCCAGCGTTTCACTTCACCTGTGCTCTAGTCGGGATATAACTGAAAACTACAGGACAAAGGGCTCTGCCATCTCGTGCAGGACAGGTTTTACACGCTTTAAAAGAAGCGTGGAAAGAAAGGAAATGGCGAGGCGACGGCGAAATGAGCTTGTCCACGTGAATGTCGTGGAACTTAAAAGTACTTTGGTTTCGAGATCGCTCGGGAGTCACTATAGATTGTGGGTAAAATCTGTTTCGATGAGAATACATGGACAGATAGATGTTAGCGTGCAGGTTCTGTTTCGCACACTCATCTGCTTACCGATGTTCTTGCGAGCGCATTTCGGTCCTTGGCCTGACGGGAACCAATCTACTAAACAATGTTATTCATTTATCGAACTCATTTTTCTGCTGCAGCGCCCCCAAAATCGCCCGCTTTTGCCGCGCACAGTTCTGCTATCTGTGTCCGAGTCTTTTCCAAGCGCCGTAGTGCTGGCTGCGGGGCAGAACTGGTTCCCGCACATCCGTGTACGGTTCGAGACTGGCTTGATGCACACTCCGCTTTAATTTCCTCGTATGGTCACTTAGTCTTCTTCACAATTAGTCGTAACGGTAATCACATCCTCCGGGTTCTCTTGGCCGAAACCAATATTTTTACGACTGACTTTACTTGCCGCACTGCCCCAATCAGCGTCCGAGTTTGCAATTCCCACCAAATCCGTGTGCGCCGCACCGTCTGACTCACCAGCTCTTCAAAATTTCCTACCGATAGCACGGAACATCACACTGGCCGGGATCGGCATTACCCCTCTCATTACGTAGAAGAACTAATCGACACAGCCTTTCTTTCCAGAATGATACATACATGGGACAGTACTCTCCCCTCATCCATATACATAAACATTCACATATCCAGATGCTGAAGGCTTCCAATCCGATCAAGTTTGCAAAGAAGCCCGAAATCTCCGCTTTCGATGTCTCGCCGACTTCATCGTGCGTCACTCGCCGCGGAAAGTCCTTCTAAGACCGTAAAACCTACCCCTGAGTCGTAGGTATGAACAGCTCACTAACAAATGTATTCGTACGACTACTATAGGCAGCAAGTCGAAAGACACATGCGTCCAGTTGGGCATGCCTTCGCGGAGCCCACGCCCAGGCAGCTCTCAACTTGAAAGCTTCCATCACCGAGCACAATGGACTGAAATAGCGGCCGGATTTTAGCTTCAGGTCTACTGCGTCGCCGTCGTCCTCTCCTTCCTTCCCGATCGGCTTTGACCAGGTCTCAGTCAGCCCCTGTCCCTGGGCATTCTCAGCTTTCAGTGTGCACAAGAAGAACAAACTGAGTTTCTCAACGGTGAAAGGGTTATAGTTGGGCGTCAACGTCAGAGGCCGGAGGCTTCAGCGCGCAATGCGACCGCTGGCAGCAAAGTTGTTAAAGTAGATGTAGTTGGGATGCTGAAGCACACCTTTTCGCTTCGCAAAGTTTTCACACGCACTAGTACAGTCCCTGACCCCGTCTACGGAAGTTCTCACCCGTGCATCTGAGGCCAGTTCGGCATGCAGAAGTCTGGATTGAGATCCGTACCCTGAAGGACGCTACACCACATGGAACGTTCAATGAGGGACTGAAGCCTATGCGAGGCAACGATTTGTTTCATCACGACAAGCAAGTACGCCACGTGCTTAGTAGGTACGTGACCTGTAAATAGCCTCAGCATGGGTTACATGCCATTCCCATGTTCAACGGCAAGGCGTCATCGTCGTAATCTGGCAGTTCGACATGTACAAGCGCAAGCCCAACTTCGTGGCTGCTGTAGATTATTGGAATGCTTCGGGTAGCGTCGAACAGCAGCCGGCTGGTAGTCTCGTCATGGGATATCTGCAAAACAGCTCGGAGTTGGACCATGCTCTCCGTGGTCGCGTTTGTCTACTGGACCTTCTCCTTTTCGTGCTTCGCCGCACTGGCCTTATCTGCGAACTTCCTTTTCAACTGCTCTACCTTCTTTTTAACTCCAATGCGCTTCCCCAACCGCATAGTACACACAAGTCAAGGCGTTTGCCATGGTATTGCTGCGTCAGCTCTCTTTCTCGAAAGCAGTTCTGTGGCAGCCAGCGCTGTTGGAATTATCGACAAAGCGATTGCAAGATTGGAAGAAGTCGCGCACAAGACGGGAGCAAGCAGCGTAGGGCAGCGTCTGGGAGACGCAACAGCTAGGCTGGGTACTCTAGCCGGGGCGTCACTTTTCCTCGGTCCGAGAACAAAGTGTTTAGTTCTCTTGTTCGCGAAGCGTATAGGACGGTGTTCGTTGCGCGTCTCAAGATTTCGTTTGGAGTGTTTGTATATCTTCGAAAAGAGCCGCAACCGGGTCACGTCGAGCTTCTCGATGGAAACTCTGAGGAGCTCGGGTTGTGCGTTCTGAGTCTCACGCGTATCATGGCCACTCGGCTCCTCGGACTGGCTCTACGTATCGAACAAATCTGGCTGGAATGGAGAGGCTTCTACGTGCTTTCATAGAAAGCTTTGGAGGCAAACTTTCCGTCCCGGTCCGGATTGTCTATCAACCATGCCGCCGAAGTCATGACAAAAGCCACAAACGTAAGGCTTAGTAACGAAAGGCATGCACCATCGGCGTCGATTGTGCCAAGATGTTTGGAAGTCTAGCCGTCGATGGTCAGGTCGTTTTACACTTCGACGAGGCATGAGTATTCGAGATAGGTCTTGGTTTCACGTATATAGCGGTGGTGGCCAGCCATGCACCTTGCCAGGTGCAGAAAGGCCTTCGTCATTGCTTCCATGGTCCCCTTCTGACTCACTGCCGGCGGTTCCATGTCGTTGTCACGAAGAGAGCTGGCATGAAATATTTGATACTCATGAGTTAGGGGAAAAAGTACTTGTCGGTGCGGACCAGTACGGCAATGGTGCTCATATGTCACACTTCGGTCATGAGTTCCGTGCCCGTCTTGTCACGCTCATCCATATGGCAACCAAGGGCTACGTCGAGGCGCTCGCGAGGTTATCCTCTACCGTCATCTTCCTCTCTCAGGGCACGGATGACTGGGCGGCGCTGATGGCCGTCCAGCACCCTACTCTTCATACCTTGGCGCACGACCGTGTCGTCCTTCACAGCTTGTTCAGCGGGACTTGGTACGCAGATATTGTCACATTGTCCTAATGAAACCGACATGACACCAAGGTCGTCTACATGGCTCCGCCCTGCTGTACTTGCGTTGGGTCCGTCGATGGTGGCGTTTTTTTCTTTCGGACATATGGCTGCGGCTGAATGATGTACACAATGTAGATGCTCCTCGGTGACCTCACAGTTGGCTTACAAGATAGTCCAACAGGACACTGGATGCTTTTCCACGTCCTCGGCAACCACGTCGGGATCAACACTTTCAGAGGTCTCTGTTAACGAAGAACGGTCGAATGAGGGGCGCACCTAGCTGGAGGTGTCCAGGTGCAGGCGTGTGCAGGGCAGAGGCTCTGATCCGAAAGCTAGCCAGCCCGCTTAGGCCTGAAGTTCCTCCCGCACTGTCACTGACTACGCTTTTGGCTGGATTTGTACCCCCGGCTACGGATCGGTGGGCAACATGAGCGAGTCAAGTGTGGAGGTCGCGAAGGGAAGGTTGTTGTTCATTTGAGAAGTTCGAAGGTTAAGAAAAATGGAGGACGGGGGGAGTGGAGGATGGGCCCATTTTGTATTCGGAAGGCCGGAAAGATGAGTGAAAGTACCCGTGCGGGGGAGGGTGCGCGGTCGGCCGTGGAGAGTGCACACAGGGAGAGATGAAAAGCTTAGTGCGAAGAGGGCAGGGAAATGAAGGCCTCAGAACTATGAACGGATACATTTGGCTGTAATGGCGTGGTGTGCAGAAGGATATAAATCGGAGCGGGCTGCAGGCGTAGAACCTACCGTTTCAATAACATTCGAGTTCGAGACTCGAAATGGACGTCACAAGTGACAAGGGTAGCACCCTGCTCATATGGAAGCATATGGGTACATAGAGGTATGGAACTGAACTTGAAAAACGGGACTTATCTGGTCATGCATTTCCTTATGAGAAAATCGGGCACCTCGTCACGACTGCTGCCCCTCGAGTCTAAATTGTCTGTGTCGCTGAAACGTCTTTCTCTTCCGACAGCAGCCACAGACTCGCCTACTTTCGTCACCGATTGATCTTGACGTGAAGTCCGAGTCTTTCTCCATAGTGGGCGTGGTGTGGCCAACTCGCAGTAACTCGTTCCCACGCTCACATCTAGCGGTCAAGGCTGTTTCATCGCACGCTGTGTAGTAAATTCATACTACTTGCTTAGAACCTGAACTTAACCGCATGGGTTTTGAACAGTTCCTTGCCCATCATAATCTTACGCGTCGCATAGATCGGAACGAGGTTCAGCAAATATCGACACCTTTCGAGCGATTCTCCTCCATGCTCGTAAAACTGCCCCTTTGGATCTCGTCCTCTAGAGGTACTGGGGGTCGTAACTTCACGTTCCTAAGCAAGCCCCAGGCGTTAGACGTGGATCTAGATACACAAATGGTGCGCTTATGAAGTAGACCTTTCGACTTGGAGCATCACAAGATGCCATAGGCCTTTTCGCGAGAAAGGCTACCTGGTGAATCGCTCTTTGTCTATCCCCAAGTTTCCAGCTTTGTGAATCCTCCTCTTCTCCCGCCTGCTTTGAAGCGGTTTTGCATATAGCAACTTCCTGTACACGAGAAGCACCGTCCGTTCTCTTGCAAAACCTCGGTTCGGGAACGATCTGCGGTCACATGCTTTCGTACTTCATTGTCGACAGACACACCACCACATAGTCCGGCGTCGCTTCTGCGGCCATCACTCATAACGAGCCTTTCGTGTGCAGGAGCATATGTTACTGCCCCGAACAGGGGTTCATAGATGGGCGCAACTAATGCAATGTATGCGTAGGATCCCATGCAGATCTCCGAAAAAACCGGACGATGTAGTCCGGTTGACATTGACATTAGGGACACCCGACGGAACCACCATGAGGTTCGTTCCTCCTTCGCGCACATTATTATCTGTACGAAACTGCAACGCAACTCCCCGCAAGCTCCGGATTGAGCTGAGAGTCTCCAACTTTATACTCGGTGCTTAAAACTAATTCACCGAAAAGCCTTGGCCAAGCCCGGTAGAGATGCACTGATGCAGCCGTCATCTTTCTCGCATCGCACAAAACAGGGATGTTTTGGTGGCCCTGCTCACGCCTTGGCGGTCGCGCAAGTCCCATTGAGGAGGGCCACAATGATGTCTCTTTCTGTTGAGTACTGCGAGATCATCACGCCCACGTGCTTGACGCTCGTCCACGTAGGTATAAGCGCCTCCACACGATTTCCTTCTTCGATTCTTCACAGCATCTCTCCCGGCTACAACAGCAGAGGTCCATCCATAGAGATCGGGCCTGCTCCATCTGAGGGCTGGATATTCCCGTCCCGCAGGTGGTCTACGTCGCCGAACTGCATCTCAGCCTGTAAATTCCTTCACCAGATGTGAGCAGCCTAGGTCGCTACCAAGCCCTAGTCACGTGATCTCATATCAGGGTGGTCCGTGTAATGACCCCGAGGTCGGACATGAATCGTGGGCTGGTCCTGCACCTTAACCAAAAAGTCCGTCCATCCTCTCGCCCTCGATACACTACCTCCGTCACTCCCCCTGTTGCAAACCTCTCTTTTCCAAAGCGTCAGACAAGAGAGCCGCCTGCCTGACCGAAAAACCCTACAGAAGATGACTACGTAGCAAGTTCTGACAAGTAGTGTGTCGATCATGCGGATAGAGGTGTTTGTGTCCTTGCGGCTGAAGACACTATTGACAGACTTGTCCACACATCGGCCGTTTCTTCTCTTCAATGGAGTATCCATCATTAGCACCTTAACATTCCTTTCGATGCACTTAGCCGAGTCGTCAGCGTGATGGCTGAAAAAGTCGTATAAAATGCAGCTATGGACACAGTAGTCTCAATCCATAAAGCCGAGTGACTCCGCGAGGGAATCTGTCCAAGAATTCTGCTTGGAGAGCAACCTAGTCGTCACTTCGTCCACGAGTGGCGACAGGATAGTGCGGTTCGCTCGATCCGGTACCTCCCGAAAAGAGTCTTCCAGCTGCCGCACGTATAGTTCGAGAATGAAGCGACGAGCTTCACTGGCCTGCTCCGTTCGGCTAGGTGCCATGAATCGCTCCCGCCCGTTCTCGCTTCCTCGCAGGTCGAGATACATCCTCTCTTCCAGCCGGGAACATCAAAAACGGGGAAAGTACGGGGACGGGCTCTCACTGGGCGTTCTGCTCGATTGCGTCTCCCTTCGGCGGCGACGCGATTTTGTGTGTTTCTGATTGGCATCCATCGGCCCCAGATCCACCTCAGAAAGCTCCGAATAGGCACCATATTCTTTGTGCAGTTCATACTAGTACCCTACAGTCTCTCATTCATCCCCGGTCGAGACGGCAAAGGCGACTGTGAGGTAGTCACGGTGCGACCCAAAGCTGGCCTGAGAAGTACAGTCGTGGAGGTGCTCGACGCCGAGCAACGTTTCCTTTCTGATAAAGTTCTGCGACGTAGACAAGAACAAACTCGGAACTGTACGTAATCCTTTTCCTGCCCCGTCATTTGACCTGATGCCACTACCTTGCTCATACTCTGCACTAGACTTTCCATCCCATCCCCTTCGGACAAATACCACTGCACAATGGGTAGAGAGCCTTCATCGCGTGACTTTAGAGCCCAAAAGCGCTAAATGCGCGGAGTTAACAGAACGGAGGGTCCGACTTGCGTATTGCAATCTGGAGCCTTCACTGCCTTCGCTTGCTTTGTCCATGCCAGAGTTATCAGCTCCATAGCCGACACATGACGATTTCCGTTTCGGATTGTCTTCTTGAAAGATACTACACGTCCGCTGCCGCGCCGAGAGTGGCATCTGTCGATCGCGTGGAATAAGAATGGGCAGTGCGAAGGTTTCATGGCGGCCAGTGTAAGTACTAACCCGCAGACCTACCTTCTGAGCCTTCTTGACCTGACACGAGATGCACTCGATGCCGACGATGAGCGGAATACGGTAGTTCTGTCGGCTCTGGCTGCACATTCGACCTCCCGAGACGTTTTTCTTTTCACATCAGCAACATAGTGGATACTGCTGCGCGCACTACTCGGTTCATATTCTCAATGCCGAGCTCACGAAAAAATCGGGCCTTCGTTCTCGATTGAAATGTGGGTGTCACTGTGAGGCTTGCGCTGCTTACTCTCGACTGCATTACTTTCGTTGGTTGCCATTGACGCCTTCCCGTCTGCTGCAATTACGACGTGGATGACAACAGACTTGTGAAACTTCATAAAACCTAACTTTGCATTCCTGTCCGTTGACGGGAGACAGGCGAGGAGGCCGGGAAAGCACACCCCAGCGCTATCCGGCCGGCTGGGTTCAACCCGCCGGATGGATGTAGTTCGGTGCGAAAGAAAGGAGGGACGCAAGGGCGCCCAGTCTTGAAGTGTGTGGGAAGAAGAGAGAAGCGTTTGTGACTAAGCAGAGAAAACCATGTGAATGAGATGACAGGAGGAAAATATGAGGACGGAGCAAAGAAAGCAAGAGAAACCACATTGGTGTATTGTTACGACGAGGGTATGAGATTTCGTCCTGTAGAAGCAGACCTGTGACCTTTGTATCGCCAGCAGAGAGGACATGAGGCAGAAACGTGGGGCGTTCATAGCCGGTGACGTTTCTCTTATGTCAGAGCGTATCCAACCTATGGCGCTCCCTTCACGAGCGTCCGTGTTTCTGGAAGTGCATATGGACGTCCATCGGTTGCAGTAGCCTAGTAAACCTTCCATCTGTACTGCGCATCTCGGGATACCATGAAATGATGACTTCCGTCGAATTCCAAAATGTGGAGTCCGTGTAGAACAGCGTTGTTTGGCGTGGACACCGGCTTCTAGAAAAAATTGTTTTGGACTGCCACGTCCAGGGAACGCACGCATCCACTACTAGGGGTGTATAGCCTCGTAAAACCCCCAGCTCGTACCGCGAACTATGCAGTGCATTGCTGTTCCGCATCTTACCTGACGTACCTCTCTGTCACATGATGTCCTATGGACCGCCTCCCGTGGATATGCTCACCTTGGATCCTTCATACTCTTAATTTCATGCCAACGGATTTCCCTCCACTACACTGCAGACCACTGCGCGCAATATGCGCCATCTACGGCTATAGGAGACTGGGCATTATGCTCGATGATGTTCGGCTGCACTGGCTCCCCCAGAACCTTGCCGACGTTATGTCACGAGAGATGGAGTGTAGAACTTTGTGGTGATTCTTGGGACAGTCTTGTAAAGAAAGTGGAACACAGACAAGGGCGAACATGTAATCCGCCTAGGGTGTGCCGTATTGCACGAATGCAACTGGACGGCGTCAGTTTCCTGCATGCAGAACAGAAGACATTTAATTTTACCGCGGGGTTCAAACGTAGCGGTCCTATCCTTCGCATTGCATTCGTGTAGTTGGGCCTGCGTTTAGCTTCAACCTGTCACTAGTCAACATGGGGCGCACGAATTCACACACAGGGCTCCATTTAGTTTGCGCCGAGGTGTTGCCACTTGCAGCGCACGGCTTAGGTCTACAGTCGACTCGTCATCCTTTCATACGAAACAACTATATTCTTTGGCTAGATAAACACATATCGTTAGAAGCACGTGGGTAGTACTGACGCCAACAATTCACTCCACCCTTGCCGTAGCCGTGCTATAGTTGACCCGTGCAGAACGGGAGGTACAGACTTCTTATTCTGAACAGATCTTACACGTATCACACGAAACGCAGAAAGAAACGGAACCTCGAGTTGACGTCAGAAAGAGATTGTGAACACGTACTTTGTGGCGTTGAAAAGCAAGTAGTTTTCAAAATCGGTGGGGTGCTACTAATGACAAGGGCTCAGTTCTGCGCACGTGAATATTCATGGGGAGATGGGTGTTGTTTTCCGGATTAATTTTCGCAAAACCATCTCCTCATGTGTTCTCACAGATGTACATCTCACCCCCTGCCACTAGTTTCACCCCTCTATTCTAAAATTTCATTAGTTCTGAACCCTCTTTTCTCTGCTATCGCAGCCCCAAAATCGCCCACTCTTCTGGGGCACCTTTCTTCCGACTGAGCCGAAGTCTTTCTCAGCCGCTGTAGTATGACCTGCTCGCCGGAGCTGGTTCTCGAACTGGCACGTAGAGTTCACTTTTACTTACCTGTAGCCTAGTTTGGAAGGTCGTACCACATACTGTGATCCTAACCTTATCCCCGTAGGTTGGGGACAGCTCCCCGTCCTTCAGAATCTCAGGGTTCTCAATGATCGTAACGATGTTCAGTGCACGTAAAGCTTTCTGAAAGAATTCCTCTCGACCCTCGTAAAACTCCACGTTTGTGTCTCCGCTCTAGGAGTTCCTCTGCTTGGCTCTGCCTTATCCCCAGGCAAGTACCAAGCGTCATTCACAAACTCCACCACAGAAAATGTTGGCGGTACGATGTACACGTTATGCCTTGGACTCTGATGGGACTCAGTGGGCCTTTCCACGAGAAAGGCTACCAGGTTGACACGTCCTTTGCCTACACCCAACATTCCAACTCCGTAGATCTTCGTCCTCTTCCGCGTACCCTCACTCCATTATGTGCATAGAAGCTTCCCGCAGAGAGGTTAGCTTGTCTCTTCTTTCGCGAAGACCCGGTCCGCAAATACCCCGCGTCCCACATCTTCGTACTTCATTGTCGACACACGCACCACCATACACCTCTCCATTGCTTCCACCGCCGGTACTTTTAGTGCGTCTTGCGTGTCCAGGGGGGCATGGTACTTTTGCCGGCCAGTTGTCCACTGACGTCTGTGAAAAGCGCAGGGAAGGTATGGGATCCGCGGCATAGTGAGCAGTTAACCAGACTATTTCGTCCGGTAGACATTTGCATCGGGGACACCCAGCAGGACCACCCGGAGCGCTGCGATCCCTCCTAGCAGACACATTCCGCTTCACGCCGGGCAAATATCTTTTGAGAACACGTGGAGAGCTACCAATGTCCCACGCGGTGCTCACAACGCTTTCGCAGAACGCCTTGACCGAGCTTAGAAGAGATCAACAGACGCAGTCGTCATCCCTGTCGCACCCCACGAGATGGCGATGTCTGGGAGGCCCTACGCATGCTTTTGCAGTAGTACAAGTATCATTGAACAGGTCCGCCACAAGGTCCTCCGGTGCCGAATCCTGCAACACCAGGTCGCTCATAAGCTTGGCGCTCTTCTGGTCAGGGCCAAGCATCTTCATAGGAATTTCTTCCTCGGCTGGTTTTACTATCTCTCCGGGCTCCAACTGGTGGATTCCGCCCATACAGGTCGTCCATGCTGCGTGCAACGATTGGACACACCCGTTTCTTGGGTAGCATACCTGCACGAGCTGCACTTCAAGCGGCACATTCCTCTCCCAGATTTGAACAGCCCATTGCGTGACTGAGACGTGGCCGCATCCCTTTACACCTGGGTTCCGCGTGTAGTGATCTCGAGCTTGGATGTGGACCATCGGCTGGTCCTCCACACTAAACACGAGGTGCTTCTACAGCCTCCTCGCCGATGCACTGGCTCCGCCACTCTCCTCGTCGTATATCTCTCCGCTGTAGCGCTTGAGGTGCGAAAGACACATGCCGAATTGTAGGCCACTACAGATAATGATTCCGTGGCCGATTTTGGCAACCACCGGGTCCAATATTGGGATGGAGGCATCCATATCCCTTTGGGTGAAGACATCATGTGCAAAGTTTTCTGCGCCTCGCTTGCCTCTGGTGCCGAACGGGTGGTCCGTCAACAGCTGCTGAACCTGACCTTCCACGCACTCAGCCGAGTCGTCACCATGATGATTGAGGAGATCTTCGAAAGTGTAATCGTGGACACGGCACTCCGACTTCATCACGAAGAGAAACTTCGCCAAAAGGCCGGTCGATTGGTTCTCCTCGGCGAGCGACTGTCCCGACACCTCCCCCGGCCGTGGAGAGGCCGAATGCGATGGCTGGCTCTGGTACCTCAGGAAGCGGGTCCTTCGGCTCTGGCATTAATGGTTTGAGAGTGGACTGGCGAGCCTCACTAGGTTGTCTCGAACGTCTGTGTGCCACAACATCCCCCACTTCGTTACTGCTACCAAGCAGGTCCAGCTCTATCTCCTCTTTCAGCCGCAAAGAGAAAGAACAAGGAGGCTGCGCGGATAGTCTTGCACTGGGCCTGGTGCTCGACAGTGGCACGCGCCGACGACGACACGGACTTGTGTCTTGCAAATCGGCATCTGACAGCTCTGAGTCCACCTGGATAACCTCTCAAAAGGCACCATCATCTTCAGGCGCCTCACGCTGAAGCCCTCAAACCTCCTGGAAATCTCCGCTTCAGTCAGCAATGACCCTTGGCACGTAGTCATCAGGCAACTCAAAGCGATCCAGGTACGGCTAATTGCTGCCGTGCTTGACGTCGTACGAAGTTTCGTTTGTAATGATGACTGGATGGCTCGACGGAAGCAGACTGGTAACTGCCCGCATTGTCGTATTCTTCTCCGCAGATCGGACCCACGTTACCGTACTGCTCCTACTCTCCTCCGCACTTGCTACCCCATTCCCTTTCAGTATGCTCTCTTGCGCAATGGATGCAAAGTAATCAGCGCATAACTCACAATCCGCAAAGTGTTGAACACGCGGACGAAACAGAAGGTAGGGCCCGACTGGCGCTTCGTAATCCGAGACTCCCATCGCCTTCGCTAGCTTCTTCCACGCCCAAGTTAGCAACTGCAGAGCACACGCGAGACGATTTCCGGTATGAGTTATCTTCTTCAAAGCGAATACACGTTTGCTGCGGCACCTCCAGTGGCATACGTTGATCGCATGGAAGAACATGAAAACCTCGGAGGTTTAGGGGCGGCTAACAGAGAAGGTTCCTGCCAGAAGTACTTCCCGGACCTTGCTGACCTTACAGAGAATGACGTTGGTGCCAACAATATCGGACATCCCATAGGTCTTCTGCCTCTGGGCCGCGGACCGCGATATCCCCAATCCTTTCGCATGTTCGGTCCAGCAACACGATTGAAAGAGCTGCACACACTATCTGCTTCATCTGCTTGCTACCCAGCTCGCGAGAGACCGGGCCGTCGCTCTCGATAGAAGTGCGGAAGTCACTGCCTGGCTTCCGCTGCTTACTCTTCAGTACGGCGATTTCCTTGATCGTCATTGACGCCTCGCCGGCTGGTGCAATGAGAAAGTGCAGGAAAGCCGACATGTGGAACTTGGTGAAGTCAAACTTTGCGTTCACCTCGGGTGAGAAGAGAACGGCATGGAAGGCAGGCAAGCACAAGCAGGCTCCCCCGGGCCGGCTGAGTTCAGTCCACGACATGGCTGCAGTGCGGTGAGAAATGAAAGAGGGAAAGAAGTCCGGGAAGGATGCGAATGCAAGGAGGGAGGAGCAGAGCATCGCAAGCGAAGTAAGGAAAACCACGTGGATAGAAGTGCAGGGACGAGAGAGCTGAATGACGGAAGAAAATCAGGGGACACCGCGTCGATATATCTATATCGTGAGGGTGTGAGATATGATGCTGTGTGAGAAGGTGTGTGCCATTTGCATCGTGAACAGGGAGGACAGCGGCCAGGAACTCGACGTGCTCACACACGCTCACGTTTCTGTTCCGTAACAGCAGCTAAGAACAGTGCTGCTCCCTTCACGAGAACATGAAAAGTATGTAGAATATGTAGGGTGCAGGGAGTTGTCACTAATGAGAAGTGTCTGGAGCTGGTCATGTGAAAACACATGAGGACATGGATTTCCGCAATTTGGCTTGAAAAACAACATCCACCTGCCCACGTATTTTCACATGCGCAGATCTCAACTCCTGTCATTCGTGACACTGCCTAATTCTGCATTTTCGGTACCATCTGCAATGCCCATTTGGAGAACCTGAGCCCGTCCTTTCAGTTCTGCCGTTCAACCTTACGATACTTCAAACACCCGCAGGCACTCTCCGCGTGTCCATGATTGTAGAAGGGCCCTAACAACAGCGGGAGCTGCTAGCTGGGACTTATACTGCTCAGTTCACGACGACTGCGGCGTTGTTTACGAGTTTGTTCTTTGCACCAAGCCTCCATGTTCCCTGTCCTTTCCATTGC
>JAUKWC010115596.1:0-66029 GCA_032356245.1 Endocladia muricata
TTTGCTTGGGGCATGCAAGAGCATTCTCCACAACTTGCTCGCCCATAACAGTAGCCATGCTACGAGTGCACGCGATGGAACAAGAAAAGAAATGTTTTCACCAGTATTAGCTTCTTTCGGTCGCACGAATCATAAGAACAAAGTGAAGCGAGAAGACTTTTGGAACGGGAATATGAATGGATGAAGTGTACAGCTCTAAAGTGTGTTCTTTGGTATGGCGCAAGAGTGCCTGCATGGCCCGTGACAATAATCTGGCCATGGTAGAATGAATAGAAGTATCGATTTTGCTATTTGGAGCTCGTTGGCAGCCATGACGTGCTTGTATTTCAGCATGTCTCGATCCTTACTTATTGTGATACCCCCGAGTTCTAGAACGCCATAGTTTTCCTCGCTCCCCGCGGATACAATACGCCATCGACAACAGCCACTCTCTTGAGGAACCATGTCGACGGCCCTGGGCCTGTCATTTTCTTCTACGTTACCGTGGTCGTTTCGCAGAAACTGGCTCTCCATGCGGCATTTGGCTACCACAGCTATATCCGGCATCTGTCTGGGTACAGGTCTAGAATAGGCTCTCCGCAGCACTTGCCAACCATGTCCACTATGTGTCACAGCATAAATAGAGCCACCCGGGCGGTGCAAGTTGAGACAACCATCTCCACAACTGACTTCTAATTCCCTGCCACATCAGTGCGCGTCCGAGGTCATGAAACTAGCTAAGCCCGCACCATGGACGTTTCGTGATCCAGAAGCGTCGCGCTCGTTCGCTATAAAAACAGGATCCCTCTCGCCGGGCAGATTCAAAGGCAGTTCGGCTGCGGTGCAGAATATTTGGTACGGCGCACTCTCCGCCTCAGGCATGATGTAAGCATACGGATAGAATCTCATCTTGTCCATGACGTGGTCGCGGAAGCCAGCTTGCGAATAGGGCACCTCAAAATCCGCGAGAAACCCAAAGTGGGCAGCACTACGATCATTTCTAGTAGAAGGAACGCCACTTCTACCGCGTGGTCTTATTACATTTACAAGCCTACATCGGGAAGGTCCGCAACAAAAAGTGAAAGCTTACTCTTGCGTGGAAACTGGTGCAAACGATCAATATCACCTCTGCGATCGTCGCGGGACAGTAGTCGTCCAGTACCCATGGTCCCAGAACTCCTAAACTAATCTGACAGCTCCCCATCAAGAAAAATAGTCAGCTTCGTGGCGTGTATCCTTCCGCGAGCGACATAGTCTGCGAGTGCAGCTGGCCACTTGTTGAGTAGGAAAAGCGTTCACAACATGGCCGTGTAGTCCACTTCTCACTCAGTACATGTATGGCCAGACTCTGCACCATACGGCAGGGGGCAGTTCCATGCTTCTGTGGCTTCAGGTTGTCGTTGCCTATCCCTCCTTTCACATACGAGCAAAAACAACTCTCGTTTGGATCTTTTCTCAGCTTCATCTACTCGTCATAATTACTTCGACTGCAGGAAAGTTTCCTCCTAGCCGGACCCATCAATCAATAGTGAAGAAAGTGAAAGGACTTATCGCTGCCTACCCGAATGACACAGAGCGGATTGAGTTGTGTTGCCAAGACTGTAGATAGTGGTTCGAGGGTGACCGTATCACGTCGGCAAGCTGGCACACTCCACATTTTGGACCTGAATGTTGTTCACTGCACCGATGCTTCAAAGAACTGGAGGTTGGTTCGGAGGGCGAGCACTCGCGCCAAGATCCTCAATGTGACGCTCTATCAGATGGAACTATCCCGTTTTCAGTAGCTTGATGCAGTGTATTTAGACAGATTTCTTACGTCTGGGGTTCTACTGAGTGCGATATTTAGGGCTACCGTGCCGAGCAGGAAAATCGGATCGTAAGGTACTATTAGTCCAAAGTGACATCCTACGACTTGTCTCTATTCATATGACGCTAGGTGCAGGGTGACTCGTCCTCGCAAGATGTCCTAGTCGACTTGGGCGGCATCACTGTGTTCTTGGTAGAGTCCGGAAGTTGGCTGGCATCGTCGTAGTAAAGTAAATGCCACGCATTACTGATTCGGACCACATTCTCTCTGCCAATCCTCCCTTCCCCGTTCTGCCCCTCGTTCTCCTTTTCGTAGCCATTCTTCTTTCCTACTCGTACATCTTAAGTGCCTCGACGTCTCCCCCACCGCCGTGCGCTTTCGGGCCTCTGCAACCTCCATGGGCAAGGTTGTTCCGGATGTCAACGTTCCATTCGTCATTTCTGATATTGCTTTCTACTCCCAATAGATAGGACCAGTGCAGCCTTTCGGAGGAGGGGCCAAAGACCTGGCACAGTCGCGGGGAAGTGGAATAAAGTGTCCAGTAGCCTACTATTCCAGAGGTTATGCTTGCGCAATCTGGAGATCGAGGTCGCTTTTTATCATGACCACGGAGCAAAGTTCGCCGTGATTCTTTTGGCACGGGATGCTACGACGGCCCTGTTGCAGTCTTTGCGAGTCAGTTACGAGCAACTGTCCTCATTTGAAAAGTGACGAGCCGAGTTGAGGAGTACTTACGTAGTTGCGAGTCAGACTAGAGCTGAAGAACTATGCTTACCCGGAAGACAGTCGCGGTTACGAAGCCTATCACATTCGGTGCACCTCGTAAATATGGCCAGAAGCAGTTTGTAGTCCCGGTATGCCGCTCGAGAGGCGACTTGAGATTCAACTATTCCGGCCCCATTCGGTTTAAAGCTTCAACAGACCTATGAAAAGATCCAGAGGGTTAGTACTTCTGGACTCTCCAAAAGAAATTGAGGTCATGCGGACGCAAGGCGTCGAAAATTATGGGTGACAAGCTATTCACGGTTGGATGGTCTACTTTGTTAACGAAGCATGCACCTGCTACTAAGACTTGGGCTACTTTCATGTATGGTCAAGTCCGAAATGCGCGGGTTGCTCGTAGGAGAATGGCCTTTGCCCTTCCTCCTATGGATAACCATTGGCTCACCTCTCGGTCTTCCGTCCGAAGATCTATAGCGCGCCTTTCGCAAGGTTGGAGAGACAGCGGAGGTGTGCCGAGTGGCAGGGGTAGCAGTCCTGTCCAGATGATACATATGGCTCAGAAGACCGTGCCAAGCTGTGCCGAAGAACCAATGTTCGTCTGCCCTTCTCATCGTGCATGTCCACGTCGCTCCCCATGCTTGTCGTAAACCCTTACGGCATATGAATATAGCCACAATCCCAGATTCCTTGAGGCCGCGGGCATAAGTGGCGCTCACTGTTGCACAGAAGAGCACTACCGAGTTTTGAGTGCCTTTTAATCGTACTACACGCTACAAATACTCTGTCCATAGGTACTGCACTCAGATTCGCCAGGCATGACATCTTGCAACGTTGACATAATGACTTACCGGCGGATCTATCCCGGCTTCGATTCCATTCTCTTCGTGCGCTCTCCTAGCGCTTCTGTATATGTGGCCTCCATGAAGCCTCGTCTAACACTCTGCTCCTCTCTTTTGGCTACTCGAACGTTTCGGGCTGTACTCCGTGAAATATCTGTTATAGCGCTTGAATTACGTCGACGAGTCGCCACAGTCGGCTCCACATCGCCGCCATCTACCTTCAGGCTTTCATTGTACTTCTCCGCGTAGCGCGAGTAGACATGGGCTTTTACCTCTTCCAGATCGACATGCTAGCCATTCTCCGCGGTGGCGACGCCGCAGTATAAGCTATAAAAGTAGCCATCACGGAAGTTCCTGCGCTGAGAAAAGATTAGAGGCGGCCTTATCGCGAATTGTGGTACTTTTGCACTAAGGAGTAGTATCAGAGCTAGGGAGGAGCTAAGCAGCAGTGTGCAAGGGGATGGTCGTACGTTCCGGCCGCACATAAATAGGTCCCCGTCACAATAGCTTCACCGTGCTGCAGCAGAAAGCACTTTGGCCGAGCCATCAGCGAGCGAGGGACGTAAGAATGTAGATGCGTAGTGAAACCATTAGAATTTGACAAGATCGGTCAATGCGGTGCCCGCCATGGCAAGGTATTTGTAGCCAGTGAACGTCGACGAAGTCTTATTGCAGTGTGAGTGTCAACAAAGGGAGTGATGCTTCGGTGCGAGCTTGGCTGATAGATACAAAAACCAAAGGACATCCACTCGAGCTTTAGACATGACCACGAGATGGTACTGGCTTGGCGTTCTCGGCAGCCTTACTGGAAGGTACTCAGTTTGAGACAGATCGCGGAGTGACTGCTTTGTGCTGACGAAGCTTTTGCCCTTCGGGGTGACGTATACGCAGTAGACAGGAACAGAGGTGTCTGTTCACGGCCATGCATCGTAAGAATTACGTGTACTTCTGCTTTATTCCTGAAGTTTGGTCTGAGTGCCGAACCTAAATGATGCAAGGACTCGACCTTCTCCGTCGGACGCGGCCGTTCAACAGTCCCATCGCGTACTTAGCCAAAAGAAACTTGTTCCGGAACATCCAGTCCACCCAGCATGTAATAGTCTGACATGTCCTCGGGGTAACTTGACGGACATCTTAACGTAAGCGTTCAACTGCCAGATAGCACGAACGTTATCGAATGCAACGACGTGTGCGCTTCGTTCGTAAAGCTTGGGTCTATCTGCACTTTCTCCAGATCATGACGGGTGCCTGCACTCCAGTGTCGTACTTGAGCTCTCAAGGCGTGTGTACTGTCCGCCGGCGTTGACGTGGAGAAAAACCAGTCTATCGGTAGCCCTAGAAATCATAATTATGCGTCTAATGGGCTCATCGGAAATCGCGAGTATTTTCGTCGCGTCCTTGGACTGGAAATGCAGCACTGGTGACTTCCGAGTCAGTACTGGCCAAGGCCTGATTCTGTTGCCTGCGTTTTCAGCGTGCAGGTAATGGTGTACTGGAGCGGTAACCCACTTTGGTGATGCGCTTTTTGGCAGTCCTGTTTCGTGGCGATGCTATTACGGGAGTAGCTCGGCCTAGCATAATGCAGACGGTCAGCGGCCGACACCGTAACCGAAATCGTATACGAAACTGAGCTCGGCTGTTGTTTCACGTCCGTAAGATGTGGTCTTTCTACCCGTTAGAGACACATTATACTTCATCAGTTGCCAATTGAGTACAGATTGCAGGAAAGGCTGCAAACGACGTACCCACATGAACTCGCGGCCTCAGTAGCGACCCATTTCAACTGCAGATCGTCTCCGTGTCGCTACCGACATGCCGTGATGGGCGAATATATATGTGGCGCAAGTACCCAACTCACCAAAAGAAAAAACGGTCGTCATTGTCATTCTGGAACCCCCCTTTGAATCGTCGTTGCATGCAGCTGGACCTATCGTATCAGCCGCATGGCGAATGTCTCTTATCGCGCATTTTTATGGCAATACTCATACAACGAGACACGTTGCGTGTGTTCCTGTCCTCAACTCAGACCCTGGGCATGTACTGCTAGTTGACAGATTGCCCAGCAACGATATGATGATGGACCGTCCTGTAAGAGAAAATTGAAAAGATTCCACGCATAACCAGCTCCCGGCGTACTCAAAGTTGTACATGAGGATTATTCAAAGCGACGGAACCACACATGGCCACCGAAAACTAGTTAGCACCGTAAAAAATGCAAGGACAGTTGCCGCTGCCACCTTCACGAGAACTCCGTGGACCCGTGTATATCTGCGCAATCTTGCAGCAAGGCTGGTATTCTGAGGGTGCACGCTAAGGGCAAACAAAACATCAACTATCGTCTGACGCCGTTTTTCTTTCGAATTATGTCTTAATGTGAAAGCCTCTGTGCTTCAGGAACTTGATCCGGACGTCCAAAAGGTCCAATAACCTCACGAACCACCCCTACATACTTTACATCGGTGAGTACAATGGAATTATGACTTCCCTGGCCTTCCGAAAAGTCGAGTTTATTCCAGACGACGGTTTGTGACGTGGGCATTGAGTTTGGAATCAAAGTCGTGATGAGCTGCTGCATCCCGTAAATGTCTGGATCTACTACTCAAGGCTCATTTACCACGGAAAAATCCGTGTCGTCTTGCGAATGATGCAGTACATTGTAGCCGGGCACGAAAGTTCAAGTCTCTCAGTGCCGCAAGATGATGAATTGCATCATCCGCCCAGATAAGCGAACGTTGACACCTTCCTATTTTGCCGTTGCTTCCGACTGTTTAGTCACCACTAGACTGGATACCGCTGCGCGCTTTACGCGCTATCTGCACCTTTCCGAAACTAAGAACTTTGCTTAGTGATGTTTGCCCGCATTGTCGAACTCAAAATTATGCGAGCGCTACATGCCAGGACATCATGTATTAAATAGCCGGCTTCTTTCTCAGCAAGTATCGTGATCGTAGTGGAAAGATAGCTGGACTCATTATGAGACATAGTCGAGGAGTGCAAGATGACATGAATCGTGGTTGGTGGCTTCAGCCTCACACATGATAAAACTAACGTATGCAACTGTATAGCAAGGCAGAACTAAAGTATTATCATCCTTGCCATGACATTATCGCCTCAATCTCTGGTTTCTATATCGTATCGTCACCATTCACCAATGCACGCGCGAACTCATATCTTGGTCCCGTCTTGGTTTGCAGCCACCTCCTGCCGGGCTCAACTCAAGGCTGTAGCCTGAAGTAGAATCAGCAACGTGCAAGACAAAGCAAACTCCTCCATAGACTGTATGTACGGACATTTCGAAAAGGACCGTAGGGGAGCAAATGCCAACGTTTCATGGCACCTTTGCGATAGGTGCCCGATAGATGCCCCGCAATTGAAGGCAGGAGCAGACCTCCTGTGCTAAACAAGTCCAACTTCTATCAAACCAACCGTAGAGATAATGTGAAGTGTGGGTCGAAGTCAAAGATAGGTCGTCATTGTGTATTCCGGGGGGTACAAAGTAAGGGAGTTTCAAGATAGGTGGGGTAGTACTGACGACAGCGGCTGCACTCTGTTCATATCGGAAAATATGACCAGGTGGATACTGCATCTCAGGTTTAATTTCAGACATCTCTCTGATCAGGCCATATTATAACAGCGCATCTCAGCCCTTTCCACTGCTGACTAGCCACTCATCTAGGCTCCGAGTAATCCCAAAGCCCCTGATTTATACTCCAGTGGCCCGAAAGTCGCTCACTCTTTTCATTTACCATTCTCTCGTTTGAGCCCAGGTCTTTTCTGATCGCTATCGTCTGATCTCCTCACTCGGCTCTATTAAACACATGCCACTAAGGTTTGGAATTGTACTGGAAGCCGCCTGCTGAGTTCTTCGTACAGTTACCTAATCCTCTGGAATACTCGTCAGGAAAGCAGTCAAATCGTCGTGGTCGTCGGAGTAGAAGCCAGTACGTCTAATAATAAGCTCATGTGCTCGACCACTGCAATCGGCGTCGAAGGCAGGAAAACGAACTGCGCTCGTGGCAGCGGCAAAGTCCGACTCTTTCGCTTTGCAACAATTGTTCCTATCTACAGCCTCCATCGCGCAGCCGAGGAACTGCGATTGCCCTAGCAGTGCGCAGAATATGTGCTTTTGAAGACCTTCTCTTCGGAAAGGAAGTCTACGTGTTACGCTCTCGCCACCCCGTCTTTAATGTGGTCCTCCCGTTGAAACGTCGCGTACTTGAGATAACGTGGTCGGAAAAGAAATCAGAGCTGGGGGGCTGAACGCTATCTCTCGTCCTCAGCAATGTCGCCGCTACCATCTCCCCGCTTTTAGCCGGGTATACAATTACTCGCCAATCGGGGGAAATGCACTTATGTAAGCCTATTCCCGCACTAAGAACTCCAAAGAGTTCTGTCTTCTTTGCTTTTCACATCTCGTCGATTTGATCATCCTCCGCTTTTCACAGGGCGCCTCCGACACTCAGCCAAGACCTACCGCCACTAAAAGCAATCAACAACCACCTTCCAGCTAAATTTCCGAGCCAGACGTCATCGGAAGCCAACGAAACTTATAGTCAAACCTACCACAGCCTCGGCAAGTCGGCGCCTGAGTCCACAGCCGATTCCCTAGCCAGCTATCATCAGGGGGTTCCCTTTATAGAATACCAGGCAGTTTCCACCTCCACCAGTATTGCGTCGCCTTCGTCCTCCCCTCCACGCACAAAGTGGTTGCAGTAGGTCTCATTCTACCGGCGTCCCACGGCACGCTCCCCGTTGAATAAGCACAAAACAATCGAAAGCTGCTTCTCAACAAGAAAATGGTTCGCCTCGGTCGCCAACATCATGAGCGCGAGGCTTCCGCATACAACGCCGCTCCAGCCAGCAATACTCTCAACGCAAGCATAGCACAAGTGCCGGAAATCACCTTGTCACTTCTCCAAGTAGACAAAATGTCTACCACAGCTCCGATCCGCGCTTCTTTGAGTCTTCCACATGGGTCTCTAAGTCTAGTTCGGCTTCCAAACGGCTAAAGTCTGGTCCTAACCGTGAAGTTCGCAAACGTGCACGTAACTATCGGTAAAGACCTGAAGCTGCCACGTAGCTACGACGTCCTTCATTGCAAGGTATGGGCACTCTCAGTGATCTATGACTATGTGTATTGGGAAAAGGCAGAGCATGGGGCGGGCGTCATCCCGAATCATCCCCTGCAATGTGGCCTCTTCGTGATCTCCCATATCGACGTATTTGAGTATAGGTCAAGTCGTGCGGTTGGGATCGAACATCAGCATCTTCTCAACAGTGTTGGACTGTGACGCGTTCGGAGCTCAATCCATGAACGTTGGCGGGGCACCTTGAGATTTGTCCTTGCTCAAATTAGCCGCCTTTGTCTTCTCTGTCGTCAACATCTTCTCGTTATTCGGCGGCGGTCTTCTCCGCGACCATCCATGTCCCAGTTTGCAACGTCACCTTGCGTCTAGGGAACTTTACAAAGTGCAGAAGTGCAATAGGTCGAGACTGTGACTGTGCCGATTGTATACCCGCTTTCTTCCTTAAAAGCGTTCCAGAGGCAGCCAACACCATCAGGTCGACTTGCGGGGAGATTACGGGATCGGATGCCGTCAGACCGACAAGTAGTGCGCGCCCGGGAGAGCTTTGTTCAAAGCGAACAGTAGCCGAGGTGTTCACCCTGGGCGGTGGAGGTGCTCTTCCTTGGCCCCAGACGGAGGTACGCAGTTTCCTTGTCGGCGAAGCATGCCCCGCAGATCTTGTGACGGTGTCCTTTTCCTGTCAAGAATTTTCGTCCCGGTTCGAAAACAGGCAAATTTTTTTGAGGCAGAGCTCATCGATACAATGCCCGAGGAGTTTCCATCGCACGATATCAGGGCCTCGAAAGTCCCCTCCACCAAGGTCCCTACGTTTGCGAGATTGTTCTACGATGTCTAGCACACCTCGGAAAAGCATGCATTCGGACTGTTCCAAAGCTTTAGGGTCAACACCTGTCGGTCTAATCGGGGTTGTTGATGAACCGCGATGCGGAGTTTAGTTATGGAGCAGCCACTTTGGTGCTCTGAAAACAGAAAGACCCATCATGAGGGTGCGTGATACCGAACATTTTAGAGACCGTCCTTATGGATGGCATATTACTCAGCACCTTTAACACGGATGAGTCTTGAAGGAAGGCTTTGCCGATTTGTACGTATGAGGAGTATTTACACAGGCCGGTTGCTTCGATCAGGGCTGCATTCGTTGGCCCTTTCCTGCTTCTGTACTGACTCAACGCAGGTGAGTCCAGACCATTCTCCGCACCAAGAGCCTATATGAACTGAATAGAACTGCAGGGGTAGTGCGAGAAAAACCGACTGATGCGGATCAGTCCAGCACCGATGTTCTGCCGGGACTCGTCTGACAGAAATTCCTTATCCACCATTTCTCATTTGTTCTTATCGCGGACAAAGCGCGCGTGAAGGCGTTCTGTAGCTCACAAGGTGCCACCGTTGTCCCCTTGTCGGCTTACGAAGGCATACAAGGAATGAAAACGGTCCACCGTCCGACAATTGATGCCCATGGGCTACGTCTTGCCATCTTCGGAGGTCAGTGGAGAAACAGGCAGTAGCGAAAGATAGTCACAAACTCGTATGGCAAAGGATATGACAGGGAGGTCGTACTTGTAGCTGAACGTACTCGTATTGCTGGGCAGGTATTCAATGGTTGCGTCTGCAGTTTTTCAAAAAAAAAGGCCCGGGCCGTGTGGTATGCGCAATGTCAGGGTGGATCCCTGCTACATCCTCGTCGGGCATCACAAAAGTCGGACGGGATACCGCAAGCTACTCAAACTTCAGGATAACAACGTACGAGCCCGCACCGCTAAAGATATCTTGGAGCCGAGAGCAGCAGGACTATGCGCGTGTCTGGCTGGTCACTTCGCCGCGTACAAAACGTGAAGGGCAACCAGTTGGACAAAGAGTGTTATACGCCCCATTCCGTATAGAACCCCTTTCCGCCGCCGCCCACTGCAAATCGTGCTCCGATTGTACCGTCGTCTGGTCCTTAATATCCAGGGTGAGGAACACTCGTCTGGAGGCGGCGTTGTCCAGCTTGTTCGCCATTCCCGAAGTGTACAGTTGTGCGGAAGGGTCAGTAATGGAAACGAGTTGAGTCAAATTTTGTGGTCCCAAGGCGGCCGAGATGGGTGATAACGTTTTACCAGGAAAGGGTAAACAATGTGGTAGATGACAATGGAAACTGGCACAGGTGAGAGCCGAAGCGCAAAAAGGGTAATGAGACATGGGCAGCATGAGGATGTGCGAGCACGGTTGGCGGAAAATGACGAGGGACAAATCGCGAAGCCCGTCCGAGCTGGCTTTCATACTAAAAGTCCAGTTTTCAAGGACACGAAAAATGTCGAGTCGGAGGATGAGTCATGGTTCCCAGAAGTACCGATCAGCTAATGCGACAATATATTAGCAGACGTGTGTACAAAATGGAACCGAGAAGAACATTGTTTTGCTCATATATTCGTACGTGCGCATGTAGCCCACTTTGTCATGAGCGACACCCCTCGGGTATGTATTAGTGCCGATTTTGAAGCCTTGTTTCTCTGAAACAGGGGGCTCATAATCGGCCACCTTCGAGGGCCCCCATTGCTGCAGCTGACCGCATGGTGTTTTCGGACAGAGCCATTTTCTGATCTTCATGCAGTAGCAAGTTCCTTTAGCCGAATGAAGTGCTAACGTTCGTCGTACTCCACAATGTTTAGTAAACTCCTCTTGTGTGCTTCGTAGCTAAGATTATCTCCATCGTTTGTAACGAGCACATCGCCCATCAAAATATCATATCGTGCACCGACTGGAACTACGTTGAATGAACAGAGAGATTTCCATGAAAACGTTTCCTCAATCTTCGAGAGAATCCTTGTTTGAATATGGTAGTTTGGGGGTACTGCTGTCTCGCTCTCCGTCATCCCATGGCAGGTACCGAGTGTCACTAAGCAACCCACCCACAGAAGGTGGTACAGGTTTCATGTAAACCTCATGCGTTGAACCATCACGAAACTTCTCCCGATTTTCGACGAGAAGGGCTACCCGCCTGACGCGTTCTTTCCCTATTACCAGAACTTTACATTCCCAGATTCTCGTCATCTCGCACTTATGTTGATGGAAGTCGATATACAGCAGACGCCCGCAGATGACAAGGAACGTCTCTCCCTTCGCGGACACGTGGTCCACAAATACTTTGGGTATCCGACCTCCATACTGCGCCGTCAACTGACAAGCCCCAGCAGAGCCCGCTTTCTCTTTTGAAGCCTTCATTCTAATTGGGTCTTGCCCGTCCAGGAGGTTGTGGTCCTCCGCAGGCCAGCATCCCCCGATACCTCTGGTGAGTGCATTGAACGGACCGAATCCAAGCCATAGCTCGCAATGAAACGAACTTTGCCACCCGGTAAATATGGATACCAGAGATGCTGAGCGGGAGCACCGCAAGTTTCGTTTTCCCTGCTCGCAGACACATTTCGATCCTCACCCTTTAAGTTCCTTTTTGCAACAAAGAGAATCGGTCAAGAGCCCGAATTGTCACACGCCGCGGTCACAAGGCTTTCGCAAAAAGCGATAACGAAAGTCGGTGAACCATGGCGGACCCGGTCGTCATCCATGACGCACCTTACGCGACGGCGCTGTTTCAGAATTTCCGACGCATGCTCTTGGAGACGTAGAAGTGCCACAGAACAGGTCCAGTACAGGGTCCCGTGCTATTCGGTACTTCGACACCAGTTGGCTCCTGTGCTTTATGCTCCTCCGCTCACGCCGTAGCACATTCAAGCTCATCCTCTCGTCAACTCCCGTCAGCCCTTCTCTGGTCTCCGACCGTTAGATATCGTCCTTGCAAATAGACCGCCCTGCGTGCGAAGGCTACACATAGCCACTAGTATAGAAGCGAATTTGGCAGAACTCCAGCTAAGCCGGGACAATGCTTCACCGGAAGTGAGCAGACCATAGCGTAGCCAAGCCATGGCCGCTTCTTTTTCTACCTCGGTTATGTGTCTGACCATCTCGAGCTTGGACATATCCCACCGGCACGTTCTCCACGCCAAACTCCAGGTCGTTCGACGGCCTCCCACTCTACGCACTGGCGTCATCACTCCCCTTGTCGAAAGGGTCCCGATTTTAACGCTTCAGGCATAAAAGAAACATGCCGAAATGGAGACTAGTCCAGGTGAATACTTCTCAGCTGGTCTTCCCTACGAAGGGCGTCGAAGATCCGGATGAGGCCACTTATGTCCTTACGGCTCGAAACATCATTGGCAAAGTTATCCGCACCCCGCACGCTTTCTGCATTGAATACGGTCTCCATTAAGAGAGGACGACGATTCCCGTCCATACGCTCACCCGAAATGCTAGGATGATGTTTGACGAGGACGACAAAACTGCAGCCACGGATACGGCAGTTCAATCTTTTCGCACGAAGGCACCCGTCGAGAAAGTCGTCAGATGGATCCTCCCCCTGGAGCAGCTGTTCCGACTCCTCTTCATGTACTAGCGATGGGAGAGCACGGTTGGCTAGAGCAGGTATTTCACGAACGGTTTGCTGCAGCGACGGCAAGAATGGGTCAAGAGTAGTCCAGAAAGCCCCCTCGTGGTAGCCCTGCACGGCTGGGTATGGCAACGAGCTCTCCTTCTATACCACCACATTGTAGGGTCACATCCAAATCCTCCTTCACCCGAAAGGACAACAAATGACGAGGGAAGGGGGACGGTCTTTCACTGCCCTTCCTTTTTGCCTTTGCCACTCGCCGACAATGACGTCTTCTTGTATGTTCTGAATCAGTACCATCAGGCTCCCGAGGCTCCGGCGAGAATTCCCGAACAGGCACCATCATCTTCGCATTCTTCATGCTGATGCCCCAGAGGCTGCCAAGCTTTCACGCCGAAATCGTCACAGGCTCGTTCGAAGTGGTCATCAGGCGGTTTGAAGCGATCCAGACACAGCGAGACGCTGCGGACCTTGAGACCGTACGAGATTTCGTTTTTAGATATGTATTGCAAGGTAGACAGCAAGAAGGGCGAAACCACCTACGCTGCCGGGCCCTTCTTCGTGGCTCAATCCTATCCCGCCGTAGTTCTCGTCCTCTCCTCCTGATTTATCATCCCATCCCCTTGCAGGGTGCTGTACTACGCGGCAGGTGCACAGCCGTCAGCCAGTCATGTTCAAGCCACAGAATGCTTGCATCGCCCCACCCTCCGCTGCCATCGCCTGTGCCTAAGGAGGCAATACAACATCAACCGGGAGACGATCTCCGCTCTAAACTTGTTTCTCTAAAACAAACGGATATATCCTGCCGCAACAAGAGTGGCGTCCATTCGTTGTGTGGGAGGACATGAGGTTCTTGTCAATAATGGGGAGGCGAAACGAAATGGCTCACGGCAAAACCACTTACTGAGTCCAGCCGATAATAGCCGGGTTGAACTGGGTATGTAAGCCAAACCGCGCCCATTTGACCTTGTCGCGTAGTGGTGCACCTGTGATTTTCCCAGACTTGTTGACGTTTCGCTTTGGCACTGCGACTGGCAGCTCTGCAGCCTCTACCTCTTTCATCAGCTCTGTTCGTATCTTGCGACCGACCGATCTATTTCTCGTAATTGAAGGGCAAGATTTGCTCTTAAAGACGCGTTAGGTGTTCCTAATCACCGCAAGCTCCTCGATCTACATTCATGCCTTACCGTCTGCTGCGATGACGAAGGGCTTCAATTCCGACAACAGGACCTTGTTGAGTATAGACTTCGTACTCGCCTCCAATGAAGAAGGAAGGGCAATGACAGGCTACAATCACAGAGCGAACTCGTTCGGTCGGTCCAGTCTAGTCGGCGGCATGTTTGCAATGCGGAACGATGTGACGAAGAAGAAAAAAACTGGGATCGCCGCAGACACAACGAGGGAGGGCCTGAGTGTGGCGCACGAAGCAGGACAAACCGTTCGCATGGAAGTGCAGAAGGGATGGGCGTTCACGGAGCGATGCAAAGGCGGGCGACTATGCCGATATACCGGCTCCGTGAAGGTTTGGGGTGTCGTGGGGAGTGTTGCGGTAGAGAGACATTGTATCGTCCTGATCTCCAGACATGTGAGCAGATAGACATGCGAGGTCTAACTCGAATAGCAAAGACTATTTGTTCATGCATCTTCATTTGGATATCTCTCCGCTCCTTTCATTACATCCACAGTCTCAGTTTCAAAAGTGTAATATGTTCCGGAGCGCAAACTGCCAGAAAATCAGCTCCCGTTTCCAGTCCTCTCGTTTGTCGCTTGTGCTAGTTCAAACGTCGGCAGTCATTACGAGCATCTTCATAACTTTCGAGGGACTCCCTGCCTAGCCTCAGTTTGAGATTGAACTCCGTGGCGCACAGAACGCACGACGTAGTTTTCGAATTGATGCTTGCCCCAAGGCCTCGGTGTATCCTGTCCTGCCTGCGGAGAACTGCCCCGTCGATGGCTCTATAGACCAAGAGGCAGACAACGACTGTTCTCATATGGTTGTCTCGGAAGTGTACCCGCGAGGAGTGGGGTGAGTGTGGTCGGTTCCCGGCTGGGGCTGTTGCTCTCACTGTACCGAGCCATTGGAACTGAGCGGCACCCTGAATATAGGCTACTGCGAGTCGTACAGCATCAGTCGATGCCGACAACGTCTACGTCGAGTTCAGCTGGTAAACACACCGATCAAAGCACTACTCTTGTCACCCATGGAGGTGCTGAAGTAAGTTTAGGTTCGCCGGAGCGTGCTGCCAGTCAGGTGCATCCTTGTAGCGTTCATAACGGTGTTGATCGTACCTCGGGCATAGCCGACCCCACAGTCCGGGCCGGAATTGTGCTTGTATTCGGCATGTAGTTGCCCGGCATTGCCGCCCCTGCGCGGCCGCACATTCTCCGCGGCGAAGAGCGGGCTCCTCATGCAACCTTGGGTTCTCCTATTGCATCAGTCTCCACATCATCCCGCTCTCCGCCACCGCCCACCCGTTCCTGGGGAAGAGTTTAGACTTTAACTATGGTCCATCTCCAAGCGACCTGGCTTGAACAAGTCAGAGCGCTTGAGACGATGCTTTCCGAGCAGATGAGTGAGATAAGGGGAAAGGATGAAATGGATGCTAGTCTAGAAAAAGGTGTCAACGTTTGAGAAGGGAAGCTACGGCATGCCGATCAAGAGCATCTCCACATGCAGGGTGACGAGTGAGGGAGCACTTTCCCAGTTCTTACCATTACGAGCCAGAAAGAAGGATGTGGCCCCGGAAAACGAGAGGCCACATGTGGCTCCGGATAATTTTAGAGACACTCACGAGGCCATCTTACGCGGCGCAACGATGCGTGGTTAAAAAATCAATCCGAAGACACAACAGGGCTCACAACAAGTTCGTGTCTCGAAGACCACCGAGAAAGAAATGTCTCGATGACACCGCCGCAAAACCATTTAGCTGAAGCCCACAAGTCCTGTTTCAGTCTAGAACTGGATGAATCACATTCGGCCTTGCATAGCAGTGCGGCTTTTCGCTGGCACACTGAGAGATGTCCTATCGATTCCACTACTGGTTCTTACCGATCGTAAAAAACCCAGGAGGTGCTTCTAGTCAAGCGAACTGATGGCTGTGGTTGGAATGGTGCATGCAGAGCTGGGCGCCGGAGACTACTCATCGTTGTTCTTCGCTATTGCTTCCCACATCGAGTGCGAGATGGCTGATTCCGCAAACCGCGTGCAACGTGCGGGGATCCGACCGGCACTCACTGACATTACGAGCGTGCGGAAGAGAAGCATTAGAGACAATCTCCTAGATTGTTTTGTATATTTCTTCATAGTATTGCGGAACGCCACCTTCGTATCGGGTGGCGGAGTGGCGGGGCTGTCGTTTCATGCACTTCAAGGGCTGGGGAGGCCGATGGGCATAGAGGAGGTGCCTAGAATCAAGACTTCTCAACGTCCAGACTGAGCAAGGTTGACGATGAGCCGTACCGTGATTACTCTTTACATAATGAGCAACACGACCTTCGGGAGGAGGGCATTCTGTCTGGAGACTCTTTCCGGTGATATGTCCCTCATACTTCTCGAAGTTACGAGGCTGGACTGGATGAGAACTCCTCATACAGGTCCTCCCTGCAACTTTCCTGCTTCGCGGCCTGCCTGGAAACGGTCGCATCCTGTCTGCAGTATGCTGAAGGCCGTGGGGGCCAGTCCCGACGTAATTCAAGCCTGACGTTCTGTACGTGGCTGTCGGCGGCGGTCGCTCGGATAGTAAAGAGCACCTGTTGTGATTAAGGCTGCGTTGTTCGACAAAAGATGCTTCCCTTTATCTCTACTGACTAGGTGACGCTATCTAAGGCACACAGTGAGTTGTTGGCATGATCTGATGAACGCGATGGCGGATATTTCAGTAGACAGGCACCTTCCGTCGCAACAAAATTGAAAAGGGTGGGTGACAGAACAAAGTTTATGTGAACGTAAAAATGATTTGATTTCCAGAATAAAACTTGGATGTGCTCAAATGTGATGACGATTGTTTCCCTGCACGTGGAGACTCAAGTGAGGAAATGTGCGATCTTTTGCGATACCGCACCAGGTTTGTGACGAATTTCGGCGACAACTCGGGATCAGTCTTGGCGTGGTTATGAAGTGGCAAAAGACCCGCAGCTCTCTGTGCGCAGAGTAGGGGGAGAGGAGTGAACTAGATTTGTCTATTTTTAGCTCCCGAAACTGATTGTTTCTTCCTTGTCTCTCGGTCTCCTGTTGAGAGGATAGCGTATCAGTTGGAGGGGGGTCTGATGTTCGAGTGCACCGGAATTAGGGTCTCCGTAGAAGGTCATGTTGTAGAAGTGAAGGTATAGTGAATGGAGCCAAAGGCTGAGAGGCGGGGTGTCGAGTTTTGGCTGCATCATGGCAGCTGTTCCAATCATGGCAGAGGGCGAATACAAGCGAAACATGGGCGAAACAGGAGCTTAGAGCAATAGTTCCTGCACTTGCAATAGCGTGATCAGATTTCCTCCACGATTTACGTTCTGACCTGTGGACTACAGAAGGCAGACCCAATTAAGCGAAGCATCAAGAGCATGCGTTGGCTCAATACAAGTCATGTACCTGACAACGGCATACTCTACTCGTTGCATTAAAATACAGTGATGCATACGGAAAAGGGAAATAGCTTCGGCCATCCCGAAAGTGTCGGTGTGGTATTCGAGGGAAGAGGCTAAAAAAGCGATTCTAAATAGCTGCCCTTTCACGGGGTCGAAACAACTATGTGTGTAAATACGCTCGGCTATGTCGCGCTGCATTCAGCTGAGTCTATTGACATTGAGGTCGGGATCGTATTCACTGCTGGCCCCACAAAATCCGGAATGAACCTGAGCATGTTTGACGGTAGCAGATCGTAGAACGTCCCATATCTTATCGGAATGGTGCTGCAGAAACTCGGCGTGGACGAGGTCGAGCAGCACAGTGCTGGCCTCGGGACCGAGCTGGAAGAGAAAGGCGAGGCCAATGCCGAAAGCTTTCCTTCATACTGAAGAGATCTTCTTGGTTTCCGAGATTCGGCACGACGAGGTTCTACAAGTGGGCGAGTTTGTCGAAGGACATTCTGAAACCTTCCGGGACTACGTCCACTTCTTACCCGTCTGTTTAAACAGTGAACTTGCTTGAGAAGGAACGGGGGTGCGAGACACAGACGATTTGAGCTCAAAGGGAACAAGGTCTTGGGAGTGCGAGGTTAGGTGCCGGTTTCGTCCGCGACTATTGCTCAACGAGTGATGGTGCGGCGGTAGTCCTGAGTGAGTGCGATATGAGCATATTAATAAACACCGGCGTCTAGATCTTCTAGGACCCCACACTTGGGGATCTCTTCCCCAAGATGTGCAAGCAGATGGAATTTAAAGGCCTTGGAGTTCGTCTCGTAGTGGTCTCCCAGGATGTGCAGCAGAGAGACTTGACATTCTTGGCCTTCTCCTCCGGGCTGTGAACCTCGCCGAAGCTGCAACACTCCTATGGTCCTTATGGCAGGCTGCTTATTAGAAACTCTGTGTACCGAGTGCAAACCGATGCGGGGGGCGTGCATTCAGATTCACAGTAGTCACTGTCTACACTTCCGGCGGCATGAGGAGAACTCAGGTTTTGGCGGGCCATATCGTTCCCACTTGTAGGAGTATGCATTGTTTGGATGACATGTCTGTGAGGAGACGGAGAGCTTTTCGATGCCGACTACGCGGGGGAAGGTGACCTTCTTCCAATTGGACGACATTATGTCCGTAGCTGCCACATATCGCCCACGTTTCCGGTATACAAAGCATACACGGCGAAGCGCGCAAGCCATCCCCGTACTATTATTATCCACATTCAAGCTAGCGATTCTGTCGCGTCGATACAGATTATCCCCGTAAGCAGATAAGACAGTTTAGGGCAACACCACGCCGCCCTTGTTAGTCTGGTGGAAAATATCAACTAGCGAGAGACCATCGCCGCGTCTCACCGTGATGAGCGGGATACAAACATAGCACCTGTCACTTTCCTCAGCTTTGTTTCCCTCGACGCCGCCGATGATTGGCTCAGCTATTTCGCTGAAAACTTGTTACGGATGTACGGGCACCTCAATATACACCATGACCTGTGGGGCCTTGTGGCAGACATTGGAGATATCCCGGGATGATACCAGCTGCTCTTCCACCTTCACGTCAAACTCGTCAGCATCCTCATTGCCGGTACTCTTTGCCAGTGAGCCGTAGTCGATCGAAGGGCACACCAGCCTGCAGATGTGTGGGTGTACGTGTTTGCAAAGCAATGAATCCAAATCAGAGTTCTGCGCGCCCGCCACGAGCTGAACATCTGCCCATGCCGGTTGAAACGACAGGTGAAGATCTAAATCTACCCCTGGCTGCGGAACCATGGCTGGCACGAGCAAGCTTTACTTGCAGGCCTCAATGGGAGTCATATCGATCATGTCGGATGTACGGGTGCTGTCAGGAAGAGCAGACTATGAAAATCAGATGTGAAAGGTATCATACCGGGATCATATAGAAGAATGGGACGAGTCCGTGTGCGAAGGATGGTACAGAGGTGAAGGTGGATACTGAGATTACGTAGAGATGGAAGGCATAGCACAAGACGGAATGCGAAGGCTACTAGAGGTTCAATGAAAGCGATTAAGCACGGAAGCTACGGCAGAAAAAAAGACGCAGTTCTCAGCTGGCCAGCATGATATGGCGTATGAGGTGAGGGACATCGAAATGTTGACGCTGGAGGCGGTGTTGATCATGGCAAAAGTAGGACCGTATTTATCGGCAGACGCACGAGTAGGGAGACGTGCTAAACTAAATCTAGACGGGAACCTTCGTTTGCTTCTATACTCCCTCCTGAAGAGGTCGTTACTCTTCTCGCTGATGACAAGCTTCCTCCGCAGGAAAGGACCTGATTTGTCGAGCGGTCGGGAGGGTAGAAAACGAATGTCATAAATGCTCTCATGCCATAGAATGGTAGGCGGTTGGTTACCGGTCGTGATGCCCCCTCCTATTATAGATGTTCATAATACGAAATGTGCACATCCCTGAAATAACGTGACGCCTCATACCCTCGTGATATCGATGAATCAGCACGCTTTGATTTGCTTTTCGTTCCCCGTCGTTTGCTCTCATCGTCGAGTTTTCACCTTCCTCATCTATCATGAGCTGTTTGCGACACTCTGAGCTCTTTGTACCTGTAGACTTCTGCGGTCTTTTCCTCTCATTTCTCTTTCCAAGGTCTAGGACCAAATCCTCGACTGAGCTCAGCCGAAGCGAGCGAGCCGGATTATCGTTACCGGCCTTGATCCCCATTCTTACATCACGAAAGATGCATACAACTTTTGATTTCGCAGCGTTCTACTTGTCGACGTTCATATATCTTTCCATTGCAGGAGAACACGAGGCCTCTTTCACAATCCACGAGAACGGCGCAGTGATCGAAGAGCAGCGCAAGCCTAACAGGAACTGTTTTCATCTCGGTCGGCAGTGACGACCAGGTTTCTCGTGGGTGAAGCACCGAGGAGGTGATGTCGGTGGGTCGTACAAAACTGCCCGTGACCTGTCGGAGGCAAAAAGGCAGTAGGATCCGGGATGTTACAGCCGCGACTGTGCACCAGAAACGCTACGATATTTCCTTCACGTTCGCTAGTAAGTTCAGGTTATGGAGAGGCAGTAGGTGTCGGGACACTAATCTGCTATACATCCAGTCTCTGGGGCACGCCAGCACCTTCCTGGTGCTTACTGAGTATCATGAAACCAGTTCATGGCATAGGAGCTGCAGCTACAAAAATGCCGTCACATTTACTAAAACAAACAGAAACGGCAATCATTTCGCGCTCGAATGCGCAGTGGCAGCTTTGTTACAGAATGAAGCTGGCGACGGAAAATACGAAATTAGACTGGCAGCCGCCGGTCTCTTCCCACCTTCGGTCACGTCGATGTCCAGTTCTGTCTGTCTTTGAGGCTATACACTAATTGTTTGAAACCCACTCAGCACACCAAGCCTCGACGAATTGCGATGATGAGTTCGGAGAACAACGTAATATATGCAATGGCGCGAAGCTGATTCTCGGAAATCGGGGGGCCTTACTGCTGGTTGCGAGCTTGTCCCTGTTTTCGTTGTTAGACACAGATGAAAATGCCCTGTTCTAAGGTGGCAAGCCTGGCACTGCTCGCTTCTATCGAAACGGCCACAAAGTCATGGCCTGGACATTACTCAAACGGCGTGACGAACCTTATTTACGGTGCTTGACGGGCACTGAGGCTCGAGCATGAGGCGCACGAAGGTTATCCTACGTGTTTAGATGTCAGTAAACTGAGCTATGAACCCTATGATGATGATTCGGAAGAGATATGAGGGATTGTCATGCTTTAGGGCTGCAGTCACCGGCCATGTTCAGGGCGAGACTATCCACGCACCCTCCTTGATTCATGTCCTCCTGACTGAAAGAGGAGGAGAGTAGGAGGTATAGAGCAGTAACAACACAATGAGGAAAGGCCCAGCGCGCGGTCATGCGAGACGAGGTATTTGCGGTTTTAATTTCTCCCTGAACGCATACAAACACCAACAGAGTCACCGGCTTCATGCACTACACACAATGGCAACCTGGACTACCACGAAATCACATCCAGAGAGCGGTCGGGAGAGTTGCCGATGTTGGGTAAGTCCTCGGTCGGCCTTCTGGAGTAGTTGTGAGACGTACTGGAATCGCATCTTCGTGCGTGCACCTGCAATTTCGACGACCTCTTCAATGATCACGCCAACCACCTTAGTGAGTGACTCGAAAAACGGGTTCTTCTCCTGTCCTCGGGACTCCCGTCGAGCCCAATAACGGAGCGGAATGGGTATGGTTCTGTCCATAAAAGCGTCACTCTTAAAGACGCGGATGCCTCTATCTTGATGTTCGACGAACCGCTTTCCGATACTGGGCATGAGACGACAATGGCGAGCGATGTACGAGTTGACAATGGGCTTTTCCGTCTTAACGTGTCCAAACGAGACGAAGGCAGTGGAAGGCCGACGTTTCAAACTTGGAGGACCAGGCAACACTGGGTGTACGAGCGTGAGTCCACAATACGCATAATCCCGGTAGCGGCGACGGTGGCCGCGCCAAAGCACCGTACAGGGCTGATCATGTCCAGCCGAGGAATGTACCATTTCATGGACAGTGCGTCGTGGTACCGTTCCCAAGCGACGGGTATGGTTAGTAATCGTATGCAGCATCAACAAATTCTGAGAATAAAGTCCAGCAGTTCGACCGAGGAGACCCCACAAAATGTCGTAGGACAGGAATCGCGTCAGAATGCTGCAACCTGAGTAAAACAAGACTAAATGTTTATGCACAGTGGTGTAGTAGTATTGGACACCAGTCCAATTTGTCCTAGTGGCATTCAGGGGTATTTGCACCACTGAAACAGCCCGCTTGGGCTGCTCGAATCGAGGGCGTTTCGTGGGGTGCAAAAAGCAAGATGACCACGTGATTTGGGCTTCACCAACCTCATTGAAGACGTCCTGCAGACTTCATATGAGCAACGTCTGCTACATCGCTCTCGCTTTGACGTCTTTGAGTTTGCCTTAAGGTACTTGGCTGACGTGACACAAAACTTGTCTGCGAGTGGTGGGAATGTTCCCGGCAGTATCCGAGGTCGGGGTTCACGGTATCAAAACCCGCTGGACTACAAGGACCGGTAGACTGGGCACTACGTCGGAGTACCGATTCGTTCGCTACGGTATTCGTCGCGGTCGTTGAACAGCCTGCCAGCCGAGTGCCACGCTCTTCCATACATATATAACGTTTCATTTCTAGGGGTAGGGGAAGTCATGGCAAGCTGTGAGGCGGTGTAGCCGTGAAAGGTGCCATACGACAATGCTGGCGTTGATATTTTTGCGGATCAGGTTTTCGGTAAAGAGCGCACAAAGCAGCCCTTTTCTACTTTGATACCGTATACAGATTTATAATGGCGCGCGCGGGAATCAACAAAGAGCTCGGAAGGTGGAATTTTGGAGGCGGACAAAAATTCCTTGAACAGAGGGGCCATTGGCGTGAATGATCTCGCCGAGTCCGACGGGACTGGAAACAGAAGTTCCATACTTTGTAAACTCCATTCTGAGTGACTTTGTCGATATACTACGACTGTTCTCTGCGTCTGTATACGGTGGGGCAAAATATCTGGACTCGTGTGGCACCAGACGCAACCATCGACCTTCAGGAGACCTTTTGGGAGGCGAGGCAAGGAGATGAGCATGCAATCTTGATCGTCACTATACGTACAACGCGTCGGACTCCTAGGATGAATCCTACTTCTAAACACGGGGTAGGACTACGAGGAATTGCGAGCACTAAAATACCCATGACCACCGAACGCGTGTGCAAAAAATGACATCCGCGAGCAGACCACTGAGAGACGCTTCGGAAAGACTTAGTCTGTGCTGCAAGAATGTTCGTCTAGAACGGTCTGATATTTTGAGGGGTGTGTAGGAGAACAAGGAAGCACGTAAACTAAAGTAATTTCGAATGCGTGGGTTTGGATGCTGACGGCGGTTGGAATGTGTTCACTTCCGAACATGTGAGTGGGTGGGTTTTCTTTTTCCTGTTTGAGCTTTGTACATGCACGTACACATGTATCTGTGAAGGCGTAGATTCTGACGACTGGTATTAGTGACAACTCCCAAGCCCGAACCCTCCCTACTCTCAAGATGGCCGCATGGCGGGCCCTCAGCCCATTCTTGCTATGTCCTCGGACGTAAAACTGTACCGCATGAGGTGTATGATCATAGTGAGGGTGACATATTCTTCGGAAATTCTTCGAAGGGACACGTATATGACGAGTTCCGAGCGTACCTGGGCGGGCTGACCGAGACGTCTGCGCAGAGGCCCAACACGTCGCTCCACGCCTGAAAGACTGGATGGCAACGGTATTATGTTATCAACAGTAGGCTCGAGGCATTGGAAACCAGAACGGACGCGCTCATGGCCTGATATTTTCGAAATACTTACTGTCGGGAACTACCAAGATACTACCCCCCGTTTCCATCGTTCTGTGGCCTTTTCTTCCGAAAGGTAAACTAATGTATGGGTCTTTGATTTATACGAAAGTGTCTGAATTATATATATACTGCGTGGATCGGGCCGTTCCGGACTATAGCACGGGCTTGACAGCGATATCCGCCAAAGTAGCAACAGGTGTGCCCGTAAAGGGGTCAGTGAACAAGTTCTATGTACCGGTAAGAGAGACGTGACCTGCGGACAACCACTCTACAATGCTTGATAATGTCACCGAATTTTGCGCCCGAAGCGGCGAGTGAAGTGAAAGGCCGTATGACATCTGCAATAGCGTGCCTGGTCAGCCGCGGATACTTACCCATACTCTGCATCATCCCATGTGCGCCATCCTGAGACCAGAATGAGGCTACATGTCCATTCAAAGAGCGGAAGGGTAGCGGCGGATGGTTTCTTGTCTTTTTAGCTTAGTAAATGAAGTGAAATTGTCTTCAATTTCATCCTAGAGCTGAGACGAAGGCCCATCTGTTCGCGGAAAGCGATCTGGTGGGACTTTCCTAGCATCTGGGATTCGGTACACTCTGCTCATGTACAGGCAATGGTAGAGGTATCTGAGCCAGTTGGTGGCACCCGGGATATGGACATTATACCGCGCCATGGTATCTGTACCAATGAAATCATTGGCGCGATACAGGGCACAGCGGAGGGAATCAGGTGCTTCACGCGCTGATAGCTGCATCTCCGGCAGCTGGAAGAGATATCCTAAACAAATTGCATTCGGATTTGTAGAACACCGCAGACAGACACATTTCAGAGTGTCACCAATAGCGTTGGTTCGTGAAATACAATCCGTGTATCGCACGAAAGTATACTTGATGGGTCACGGAGAGTCATGAACATTTCTACGGGAGCAAGAACGAGTCTGCTCCAGCCGTACACTATGTATGTGTTCGTCGTGAAAAGCTGCAAGAAGCCCGAAGCTGAATCGCTATGGCCTCGTCGGGTTGAAATTGCGACATGCCTCTACGCGCTGCCTGCAAGATTTACGTATCTGATCACGTCGTGTCAAACGTAGAGCATTACCACAGTCGTTAACGGAAGAACATACGCGGCGAGGAACACAACCGCATTTGGACGGTAGTAATTCGGAGCGTGTCACGTGTATGGACAGGTTGCTACTGAAGGCACGCAGCGCAGGTAAGCTTGAGCAGCGGAGTAGTACCTTCGTGACAAAGATGTGAGGTAACAGTGATGCAGTTTCCAGAAGCTCATCGGCTTACTGAGTCGATCTTAGTCGCGCGGAGGCGTCCATCTCCACGCCGTAGCAAGCAATATGGCGACGGATCTGAAGCGAGCTACTACACAGAGGTACAATCGGAACCCTTCTCTGACAAGACGGGCGGCATACAGATGAATGAGATTCCTATGCGCGATTGTGACCTGACGTAAGTAGTAGTTGAGGACTACTTGAGTGAACAGGCCAGCATGGTTTCCAAACCGCTCGATTCCGCGGACGGGCTCGTCCCATGCTGTTATCCTTCTCCTAGAAAATTGCCAGCGTTTTTGCTGGGAGTCCTTATCGGCTTGGTCGTAATTAGCAGTGCGTCGATGTTGTAGGTCTCCGCAACTATGTACGCCATCCGGAGCGTGGATGAGAAAGTTTACCCGGAGGATTCAGAACGTGGTCATGTGATGGTCTCAAGAGCTGTGCACGGTCAATGCTTCATTCTTGTACGCATGTTCCTCGAGGTTCCCAAACACTCCGAATCGCAACTACTCCTCCTGTATCTACTCCCACGTAATTATCGGAATATCCCAGTACTCAGAGCAATACGATTCGGGCTTCGGATAGGCATCTTTCCAAAAACAATGATCCATGATTTCTGCCACAGCAGGACAGATCCTGTCAACCAAAGTATAGAATTCTGTTTCCAACATGCCATAGACTCCATAATTTGCGTAAAATTTACCCATACAACAGCCTTTTTCGAACGAGGCGAGGTGTAAGTGTCGGGTAGGTCCCTATACACTCCTCTTAGTAGCCACAACAATCGTGTCGATTTCCCAAAACAAAGTAGGCGGGAGGGTCCAGAGATGTCTTCGACTGTTGCTGCCAGTACTTTGCTCTGTGGTAGAAACAGTAAAACCGAGCCAAAGAACTTCTGAGGCCATGGCTAATTAGAAGACCCCAACGTGGACGTCTTTTTGCCGCTAGGAAAGAGCATTGCAGCCCAATTCCGAACAAAAAGGGGACCACAAGAGGGGAGCGTGTTTGTGGAAGAAAGGATGGGAACTGCTGTAGGGGGAAATTGGCTACCATTGGCTTCGTCTATGCGTTGGCGGCACAAGGCTGAGGCGATCTCGTGGCTATCTCATCAGCGGCATCGTCCGCCTCGGGTCGAGCCACTATTTTTCAGGTCTTCGCGGGGAACTGCGTGCTGCAAGGAGGGAGCTCGAGAGGAAGAGTGACGACTTCCCGTAAGACTTTTCAACAGGGGCAGTGCTGGCTTATATGTGTGCTCGAGTGAGCGTTGAGAATTTCCTTCCACATGAGTATGTCTAAACAGAACCTGCTGAGGACAAGGAGACACACATTTCTATAGAAGATTTGACGCGTTCGAGGATATGAATCAGATCGGGGCGTTCCCGTATAGATGCGATAGCACATATTGATATGGCGGGTGCAGTGCGAAGTCCCAACTGCCTGGTTTACCAGTACCCGAGGAAAAGGGAAGCATCTCAAAGTCTCTGCCGCGCACTTCTGGCAAGACCTGGTAAGAAAGACAGGCTGCGATTTTGTTCCTAGACATGTCATAACAGCCGTCGAAGGTGGCAGCTACAGTGAGGAGAGTAAAGTGAAGGCAGTACACGACGAGCTTGCTGCAATCAACTGTAGTGGCTGATTCATTCGTTCAGACCTGTATAGAAACTGCAAACCAGTCGGTTCCCTACACTACAGTGTTCCTGACGACTTCATTCAGATAGATATTATAGGATTTCTATTCCAGTGCCCGACGACATTAGTGGTGCACGTCAGGCTGCAGAGGTTATGGGAACAGATATGTCTCGCTTTGGGCGTCGTAAGCATGACGGCGGCAAAATTACGATCCAGACAATTTTGAGCTATTGATGTGCGTAGAATCTGAACATGATCCGTAAAGTGGGTAGTTTCAAAGTGCGTGACGCTACGGATCGACACGCGAGATTCAGCAGGGCTGTCGTGGTGGAGGCCCTTCCCGGCTATATCGAGTTTGAATGAAGTTCGCTCCGTCGAAAAGTAAATTCGGTCTTGGAACCCCACGCGAGCTAAGTCAGCCTCCTTCTGATAGCGGTCATGTCATCATACCGACATAGGGCGGGAACCCCCTCACCTTCGGCACAAGAGACCGCAATGGATTATATAAACAGGATAGTCGTACCCATAGCCGCCCCTGCATCTCGATTCAATAGAACTTGGAGAACTGGAAGGAGATGTAACGAAGCCAGAAACGAAACACCGTCGTCCTAGTAGTAAATAATAGTCCCTGCGTAGGCGACCTTGGCCAAAAGCAGCATTCAGCTAATCGAGCTGTTGTAATCGAAAGTACCATCGTATCTCGTGTTCGGAAAGTAATTCCAGGTAGGAAGATGGGTCAAAGCACTGCTAAACCTTGCAGAAAATCCAGAATATTGAGATGACTGCCGCCAACAGAAGGACTGACCGAAGGAGGAAAAGGTGTGAGAAATAGAAACGTTTACACGGGCGCTGCTATCGTCGTTATTTCAACAAACATCAAACAAGCGATCCCATACTGAGCGATGCAGCATACACGAAACGGACTACAGGTCTCGACTCCGTGAGAGTGCTGACGGCGGCAGACGAGCCGAAACATCGGAACACGCCTATGCTTTCGTCCGTGTGGCGAGAAAGGGATCATGCCTTCACGGACTCCTATTCTAGCAAAAGGTGAAGACTCCTATGTGGTAGTACCACACTTTCTGTCAACAACGGATTGTCCACATTTTCTACTATCCACGGTAGTTTCGAGGCACGAAAACGATACCGAAACACGGAAAAACCGGCCGCAGGCCTCAGTTAACCTCAGGTACGAGGGACGGAACCGCGCTAGATTTGCGTAGGGATTCTGTCCGCAGTGAAAGTTGTCGAGCGGCCGGTCCTTCTCTTTCTTGTATGAAAAAGCGTGTATTAGTCAGTAGCTCGTGTTCTATGCGTAACGGGCAGGGCGTGAAAGAGATGTCGTCAGATGTGAGATGTGATTAACTGGTAGCAAAGGATCGGGAGCGAGATGTGCCGGTGCGAGTGTTCGTCGTTGGAGGTGTAAAGAGAGAGTGACTAGGATGTCGGCTGGGTATCGTGGAGCCAATTGTCAGAGAAGTTCGAAGGTATGCGTCGTGTGGTAAAGGAAGGGTATAAGATGGTAGATGAACAGTGACATAGAGAATGGGGTATGTTGGAGCAGTGCAAAGGGACGCTGCCGCGATACTCAGAAAATAATGCGCATTTAGCACTACGAGTACTTGAGAGAGCTTGACACGAATGAGAACGCGCATAGCTCAACGCGCAGTAGTACTGAGGTTGGAACAACGTTTAGTGCATCTGTAGTGCAGTGAAGCCAAGGATCGCCCTTCACACGTCGCAATACGTCACATGCTAATATTACAACGCAGTCTTGGCCAGACCGTCGTAGTTCAGCGGGCTCGTGTGCACTGCACTTTCAACGACTCCTGCCCAGCGAGTCGTATTACTAGAAGTGGGCGTTCACTCGGTTACAGTCCCACCCTAAAACTACTCGACCTGGAAATCTCCTCGGTAAAAGTCTGAGTGTAGCTCTACTAGACCCAAATATCCACCTGGCGGAAGCCCATTTCTATTAGTAATACTTCAGTACCTTCATAATATGTGGAAAATCGTACGTATTGCTGGATATCGTACTGCACTCAGTGGACGTCCCCGCACGGGTCTGACAAACCTGACCGATCTTATGCGCCTCTGCTGAGACCGAAGCGAGGTTAAGCGATCCTCGGTACCCTGACTCTATCGCCCGCCTCTGCGTGCCCAAGGCACCAGATTGCATGAGTACAATTTGTTCGCGCTGTGCACGGAGATTAATGCACCTGTTGTTTTGGTATCCTACCCGGCGAGCTGCTGCCAATCCGGTGCGTTCTTTCTCGATAACAGAATTGCTCGAAATCTCACAAGTTGTGCGTACGGTCTGTCATATCTGGGGTATGCTCGCGATGGCCCCGGGCCCTGAAACATCGTATCGCATGGTCGTCTACTTCGAGAACAGAGTCATCCCGCTACCTCGGTTTCGACGATCATTTCGCGGCATTTCTCCCCTTTCAAACTTCTTGATTGTAGCAATTCAGGCGCAAAAGCCACATGCTTAACTCCGAACTACTATAAAAGCTGGCTTCACGGCAGATTCTGGAAAGCAGCGGGTGGAATATGCGGAACAAAGCGTTTGTATTGTCATCAGTGACCATTTGGTAGGTGCATTTATCCGCATGTCACTTACGTCTGGTAGAAAAAAGTGGATTCCTCACCAACAACTCAACTACATCCTCTAGGCGCTCACGGGAGGCGCCGGCATGACCGTCAATAAGGTCTGGGAAGCTGCGAGTATGCACCCGACAGTGCGACTACGTCATGTCGCGCGTGTCAACGAGAAGTTTAGTGGAGGGATTCTTGTCGAGGGGCAGCTTTATGGCCCCCTCATATCGCGGTCGCGATGGATTGGTACAATCGGCTGTTTCCGGTACTTGACGAAAGCGTTCAGTGGGCTGCAAGACATGCCCGCCCGGAGTGGGGTCGAAAGCTTCTGTACGTTTTCTCGTCCGGCTTACCACCACGTCTCCTTTCACTATACTATTACTAGTAAAGGGATCCAGCTCTATCCCCTCCTATCACCTGGGGACATCTACATCTAGACGGTTGCGCGGATATTCTCTGCGTGGACATGTTACTTCGTTGCATCGCATGCAGACTACTTGGTGGTCTTTCCTGTTCCAAGAAGGCATCGGACGGCCCTGGGTCCGCATCAAGAACCGCGCGCGTAGCAGCTCTATCTGTGAGTCATACGCGCTGACATTGAAAAGCCTCCTGAGTATATCATCTGAGATCGAGAAAGCCCCTCGGCAAGTGGCAATCGCAAAATTAAATCTATTCTAGTATAGTCGGTGATCACGGTGATTTGGATATCGCAGTGTGTCGCTTGTCATGGTAGCTGCAAGAGTGTACAGGAAAGAAACTGCAAACACCCGTATCGATGCATGCATCTCCATAACATCAAACCATGTCCACACAATGGTGATACCCCCCTCCAGGGCTACGACCGCACTTCATTCGGACACGGTCTGCTTGGCCGTTAGTGTAAGGTCAGGAGCGAATGATTTCAGCGCTGCAAAAACTGAATGCATAGACCAGGTAGGCCGCAGTGTCCGACTACTGCCTCGCTAATGGTAACCGCCGTGGACATGGCTAGTTCCTTTCGCGACCGACTCAGCATATACATAACAGAGCGAGAGACGACTGCCCCTATGCTATGTACCCTCGAAAGCTACTGCAGCTCCACTGCTCCATCTCGAGATCCACAAGTTCATTCCATGCGACATTATCAACACCACGAAGCTTCGCGGCCGACGGGTGACAACTGCTCTTAACCGGACCACTTCCAGAATCCCTCCAACCGTTGACAACATATACCTAGGACCTGCAGGGAGGAAACCCCTATACACCTGCTACCTCAGAGTAGCTCGTCCTGCCCCGACGATGATTTTCACCATTCTCGCGAGCAAGGCGACTAATCGCGCTGGATGCACTATGCACTCACTATGCACGCACTCTGTTCGGTGTCGAGCTTGCAAGCCATCGAGCTGGCCCTGTCGATAGAAAAGAGAAGCTGCTCTTAGGCTTATGCCGTTTTCTCTTCACTGTGACACGATTTTTCGAGGCTAGGGAAACGGGACCATCTTCGAAGAGGATCGAATGCAGGGAGGTCGATATGTGAAACCTCATGAAGTTATACGTCGCATTCATCTCCAGTGAGGAAAAAGTATCAATGAAAACAAGTGGACACAGCCTAGTCGCACTGGCTTAGCCGAGTTCTATCGCCCGCATGTTTCCAGAGCGATGAGAAAGGAGAGCCAAAACGAAGACCACCGACACTCGAAGTGCAAAAAGGTAGATCCTGGATGTCGCCAGATAAGCAAGGGGGATCACAGGGAGGGAAGTGGAAGGATGATGATCGCCGAGGGGGCAAACGAAATAAGGGAAGCCCTGTCGATTCACGGGTACGAAGAGGATGTGAGGTGTCTGGCTGTGGAAGCAGGTTGCCGGCATTAGTACTATGGACCGAGAACAAGGCGACCTCGATCACGACACGTTCGAAAGCTGCTACGGTTATGTTTGTCAGAGGCAGCAACATGTTATGGCCCGCGATTCACAAGACAAGGGGGAGCAACAGTTATTGTCTTGGTTCGGGGGGCGCTACTACATAGTGGTGTCCCAAGGTGGTCATGTGAGAATGCAAAAGCAAATGAGCGTCGTTTTCTGAATTTAAGTTACCGCATGCATATGTCGACGTCTTTGGGTATGGATACGACCCAGCCTAACTCACTGATGACATCCTCTCCGGCAGTGGGCATATAGCGTCTCTCACCCAGTCAATTCTCCTATTGGAGCAAGTTCACAAATTAGTCTTTACGTGCCGTAAGCCGCCTGCCGCCAAACATAATGTTGTTACCTCCCGTGGCCTCTGAAATCCTGCTTCTAGTGCGCTAAGACTTTCGTCTCTCCATGTTTCTGTTTGCTACCGTCAGCGGTGCACAATGGCCCGTTAATGAATTCTTCGTTACCTTCTCGGCCTTCCTGTTGTATAATCACCACTCGCCGAGTACTAGTAATAGCTTGCCCTCCCAAGTGTCGTCATTCCGATTTGACGATAAAATTTCCTATTGGCACTTCCCACCACGACTCACTTTTCCATGCCACGGCGCACCACCAGGGTATATAGCTGCAGCTGCATCCCAGACCAACGATGGTGGTGGTTGAGATCTGGCTCGAGACGAGTGCAAGACCCTTCGTGACGAAGTCACTGCACCACAAGTACTTGCGACAGGATACCTCTGGCCGTGCGCGCTCTCCGGCAGATCCCTCTCCACCGCCGGAGAGTTCTGAGGGTGGGTATTCTGAGGCGGTCGTAGTGAAGTGGCAAGAACAGTTAATGCCCTGTCGCACTTTCTCCAAGGCCGGCGTTGACTTTGCTAACATCTACGTAAAACTTTCACATAGCCTAGAACTGCAGCAGCTTCTCCGCCAGATCGCCGACGCCCAACTAAGTCCCTCCGCGTCCACATTGTTGACGGCGACTACGACAACGATCCTTGTGTGATATCGGTCACATCGTCGGGGCATGAGCATGCTTCCGTAGGGGAGACTGCCCGCGAGAGAGTGAAGGACTACGCGGTGTTGCGAAAATGTGTGAAGTGTACTATGACGGAAGGCCATCATTGGCTCAAAGCCGTCCCTAGCCGGAGAGACAAAAAAAAACAACTCATTGCCAGTCGAGCACCCCCACGTGCCCCTAACCCACCCGCACGATGAACGGAACAAGAACGATGAAAACATCAGGTCCAACCCGTCTAAGAAAAACACCCCTACGGGATTAGTCCGCGCGTACAACTTCCTTCTCCACTACCTCACGCGTGTCGTCCTCTTCGTACATTCTCACGCACTTTTAGGACGAGAGGGCCTGGTTGCCCCTGGGTGAGAAGGGAGTTGGCAAAGAAATGACCTAGGCCTCTCTGCCGCGGAGATTGGATCCGCCTGCGTACAGACGCTACGTGCACATATGTCTGATCTTTCTGCGACATGAAACTCTCTTCAACATGATGAGCGTCCTGACTACTGACAACTCCACTCCTAAGGAGGAGGTACCGTATAAATAGAAGAATCGTATTTTAAATCAGCTAGCCCCAGAATGGATGCAATGTTGGCGACTTCCGCGTTGCGGTTCGCGACAACCCCAAACGACGACAGAAAGTTTGTGTCTGGATCTTTCTACAAGTGCAGGCAAAATTTCCTCCGATCTCGCTCACATTTGTTCGAGAAGTATGAACAGGCTACGGAGCTTAGCTGCCATGAGTTTCTCGGAGCCCAGATCGTGCCGTCTGAGCTTCTAAGGATCTCTATCGACGACGTCTACCAGTCCCGGATGAGTCTCTTCTCATTGATAGAATAGAAATCTCGAAGGAGGTCCCAAAAAGCGCAACTAGAATCATGCTACACGCTTCAGAAACGATTTAAATGGCGAGGTTACTTTTAGTCGTACGAAGATGTCCGCCTTAACGCGCGTGGAAACACCATCTGCGAAGGCTTCACGGTGCTGCCCTGCTCAACAAGCTACTACTTCTCGGGTGGCTGCGACAAGGCCTGATGGCCCCAGACAAAAAGCTACATGAGAGCTGGATACTAAGTGCATGGAGCTTCCAAGGACGGAGTTTGTGTGGCTCAGTACGTTGGCTGGGAGGGGTTGTTGAGTTGAGAAAGTCCACCGACCTCAAAAAAACGAGATGGATGTCGAGACGGGAGCCTGCAAGGACGGCCACAGCAGAGAAGTAGGAAGAAGAGAACGTCGAAAAGACGAAGGTAGTGCAGCGGGACATACGAAAGTACCTAGATAACTTGGAAATGCATGACAGGAAAGTTCCGACGCAGTCGCAGATCGATACTGACGTAATCGTCCCAGTGCTTGAGAAGAATGGGGAAGCCATGGATCAGCCCGGAGGTGTCGGCCCTTAATATTTCGACGACGATAAGCTGTGGCTCCTCACAGGAGACGACCCACACCCCATGCCCTGGCTGCTTTCGGTTCACACTTGCTTTGAGCAACGACTACATTTTTACCCCGCCGTCATGAAAACCATGCCCATGCTACGGCCTCAAATTTTCATGGCCAGTAACGTGCACTCTAGCCATCTTGAAGGTTAGTGATCTGGATTCAGACATCTGCAACCTCGATTCGTATCAGCTTCATGTGTCGCGGACTCTAGCCAACGTGTATGGGGATCTTTGCAGCACGTATGAATGCCTCGAGAAACGACTAAGTCAGCTTTAGCACCTCGACTACACTTTCCTCGAGGATTTCGCTGCCTACAACGCGAGGTGGGAGTAGACGCCCGAAGCCCGCCATGATCTCGCCCGACTGGAATGCGCATTCAGTTCAGAACCCGTCTTCGTTTACGGCAAGTACCTCAAACGGAGTAAAGGAAATGGGACAATGCCGTAATGAGAAATAATGTAACCAATTTGTCGACGAAGGGGAAAATTAGGACGACAAAGTTTACCAGGAGCTCCGACTACCCCGCGACTCGAGTACGTGGTGCCTCCTCATCGATTCTTGCGAGTTCAGGTGGGATTGGGCGTGAGCTCTGCAAGAGCGTGAGCAGCTAGACGCCGGACTTGATCAGCATTCTACTTGAGACTGCTCGCAGGAGCCACTGCACAGTTACTCCGATGCAAAATTTACACCGGAGGCGCTGCATTCCTTTGACATCGTAAACGGGGCGTTGGGCTTTCCTTTCTGGATGTCTGACTTTTCGCATATGTTTACGTACGGCAAGAAAATCGGACAGGTGGTAGCGGCGGCTTTGTCAAATATGAAAGGGTCCCTGTCACATAGAATTCTCCTCGATTTCGACGGATACATCCCACAATTTCTAGGGCTGGACACAAGGGCCACACGGCTGACAACAGGACGGTATAACATGAGATCTCAATCAACCTGGAACGACCAGGTGTACTGGAGCGGGTTTCCTACGCACTGAGAGAGCTTGCACACCTCCTGGCTTTCGAAACAGAATTTTCAGGCGGATTAAACGAAAAAAAAGACTAGAAGTCGGGCGAAACGGACGATGCGGACCACGCTGGTTCCGAAAACTCGAGCCTGGACGTGAGTGGTGCTGTGGATGGGATCAGTTCTGGCTCTACTTTTGTCAAGTCGGGCGACCCTGAAATGTTCATTGTCGTTCGGGTACATAGTGACCATATCTACAAGCGTATATGAAAAAGTAAATGAATAGCATTCGGTAAAAAAATCAACCAGGAAAGGGAAGTGCGACCACTTAATCGCAACAGGAAAACAGAACACTTCCGCTGCCGGATACTTACCCTCAGCCAGAGAAACGGAGTGGCAAGAAAGTGGCCGTTTCGCGAGGGCGTTGGATGCGAAAAAGAAGGGTTCAAAACGAGCTATAACTTGGATTTAGGTGGTCTCACTAATAACCCTGGGTGGGGCCCGTCCATGCGCAAACAGGTGAGCTGATAGTTGTGTGCCGCTGGCCCTCTGGAACACAATCTACATGGTACTGTATTTCCACAAGATCAGATCGCTACTATTGCCACCGATGATACATCATTCCCGAAACAACTGTACTTGTTTGCGAAACTCATATAGTACGAATTCAGAGCTTCTCATTTTCATTGCTTCGCACATCCCTTTGTTGCTGCGCTTCTTTTCATATTTGTAAGACCTGTCGAGGACACGAGAGATGCAACTCCTCTTTTGTGCGGATCATTTGTAATGTTGCCATATTGAAAGCCAAGTGAGGCTCCAGCGTCTATTTTCTCTTGCTCTTGAGTAAGGTAGGTGGCCGTGCAGCATGGGAAGAAAGCTCAGCCATATTTGAAGATGCCAAGTTGGTCTGCGGAAGTACGCCAACCTACCCGGGTAGTTCAGCAACTGGTTATGGTTTGCGATTCTTGGACATAAACCGACTAGTCCCGAATACATGGATTTCTACGTGTACCATTGCGTAATGTCGTGACGATGCGTCACGGAGGCTCCAACATAGGAGGGGAGGACGACAGACCAAGTCACTCTCTAGACCCTCTCGATATCGATGAACCTCATATCCTCAGCATGCAGCGGAATAACGCTTTTGAGCGGGACTCGTCGAATCTGTCACATCGAACGCGATCTACACAATAGTCCGCAATCGATTTCTAGCATAGTTAGATACATTCCGTGCACAGAGCGCAGAATCTTCTACTTCGTCTCTTGAATTGCAACATCAGCACGGATGTGGTTACGCCAGGGCCCTCGATTATGGCCGGAAACAAATCTCAATCACGTTAATATGCAGATGGTGCATATTGCGAGCAGCATTCTCCGGGGTAGTGGCACGGAACCCATCGGGTGGCACCTCAAAGTATGTCCCGTTGCAGGTGTGCGTATTATTTTCATAGCCGCTACAGGACATCGCGTGCCACGGAGAAACGTCAGACGAGATGCGAACCTGCGGTGAACGAGACAACTTTCAGAACGAGGCAGATATTCTACTGGGAAACAAACTGTAGCTAGTGGACGCGAACGGTCGCCGGAAGCGGCAGTTCAATTCACTTTTTGTCCAAATCAATATTCACGCGGCAAATCGCGGTTTCGAACGATGTCAACTCTTCAGGACGTTCCCCGGGTCTGCATTGCATAGACTTGCGAAATGCGCAGTTCGTTGGTATTTCCCACTGCACTCCTGCACCAAGTCGAATTGCATACCAATCTCAAAGGATGTAGAAGTCTTTTGTCGATGATGGTTTTGGTTGACTTCGAGAGCTGGTTCGTTTGGCATCTTCGACAATTGCGCAATCCTGAACTTTGTTTTCAGATGAAGCCAAACAGACTTTAACACCGGACGAGAGCGACAACCACAACATGAATACAGGACACTTAACGTTCACTTAAAAACTCAATTGGTGACGCTCCTGCACCAAACTTTTCGTGCTCCTCTTCCGTTCGGAAAAGAAACTTTATGACACCGTCATAAGGCATGTTGATGTACTTTGGTCATCTTCAACACACCAGAAGAGCTCCTGCAGCGCGGGTTAGCTCTCGCCAAACGCTCCTCCAGATCTCGAAGGTCAGGTCAGTACTCGGTTCATTCTGAGGTGTTGGTTCTGCAGTACATCTTTCACGTGCCAGCCCAACCGCGCGATAGTGTACGGAGATAACCTTCGTGGAGGCTGTTCATAGCACAGCATTGAGCATATCAACCAAATGTTGCTCCAAATAGAGTCTTTGGTTGGTTGAGAATCTCATCAATCGTGGGTAGACAATCTGAAACGATTGACGAAGCGTCAAAGCGCCCACGATCCACGGTTCACCTTAGACAGTGGTTTTGAAATGGAAGGAAGACTTTACGAATTACTTTCGGCTGCCGTCATATCCAAACCATGCGGTTCCTGACTGTACGGCTCCCTGCACTTCCAGCCCCCTTCAGAATGGCAGATGTGAACAATTTTTGCAACATTTGGAAAACAGTTGGAGCGCACCAACTTTCGGTCTTCGCTGTCGTCTAAAATCTGGCGGCGATCGAAAAGCTGCATTCAGAGATTTCGAGTATGACAACGGATTTCCATGCGTTGTGAGGGTAAAATGGACTCCACAACATTCGTTCGGGGTCTCATAACCGTGTGTTTTATCTGGATCCGGCCTTTTATGAACTCCTACAGGGCTGACAACATTGTTGTTGTTGAAACGATCGGCCAGTTCCTACCAAGAGTCAGGACGGGTCAGTATTCTGAGCTTTCGGTGTCCTACCGGCGGTTTTCCGACTCGAACAATGCATCAATCTAAAGATCAGTTGTGAGCTGTTGTTGCTCGATATTTGAATCCTACCTCGTTTCCGGCTCGACGTCATCCTAAGGGTAGTACCAATATCTGCGCATCTCGAAGCATATTTTGAACTTTGTTCTACACGCTGTCAGAGTGCCGGTCGCAATGTTCGCTAGGGGAGAACTTTTGTCACAAAATCTCCATCGCTCACAGCCTGTGAAGGCCTTCGGCCACGTTCTTGCCGGCAAACTGCTCCAACGGTGGTCACCCTAGTCAACCTCTAGAACCGCGAGAAGGCTGAGTCTATGAGGCTTCGCAGAGAACGGCGCCGCTTCTCAGCCGATTCGGAGCCTGAAAGGCTGCCGACGCGATAGTGTATCCCGGCCATCTTTAAAGTCGCTACGAACACTAAGGCGTGGGGTGTTTTCCTTGCCGCGGATGCCACCGATATGCAGCAATCTCTTGGGCCACTACGCTCGTCAGTATGAAACCATATGCCACCAGGTTCAGGAAGCATGGACGCCCGGTGGTTGTTAGTAGTTTCGATGTCCTGATAGATAGTCCCCGGAGCTTTTCGTTTCATACGGAGAAAAGTCATGATTCAACCGACACAGCTGTAAGGTGTCTGAATATTCCGTCGGCTTCCCAGCTTCCAGTGCTTATGTTCACGATGCGTATTACCTGCCCGACTGCAGCTCCTGCCCAGCATGTAGCACCTCGACGCAGTTTCACTAGCGTATATGCGCTCAAACCGAATCATCCTGTTAAAGTGGCTACCAATGATTGCGCCGACAAGCCGTCTCATCATGTCCCATCCTACCATCACCATTTGGGACAACTTTGGGCCCAAGTGTATGCGGTGCATGTGGGAGGCTGCTTTACCCGACGACACTACATATCATTACGGGAACGGCACATTGCCATATATCTGCTGCGTGTGGTATTTTTGAACAGTGTATGGATATGTCCAAAATAGTAACTCTTCACTATCGTCATAATCGTCGAAATTGTCGTACAGTTCTACCTATTCACCGTGTGCCCAGGACATCATTCTTAACTTGCCTGTCTGTTTGCGAAAGCATACAATTCAGATGTGTGTTTTGGATCGTCCGAAAGATGTGCTTCGAGGTGGTGAATACTCGACCGTAGAAGATATTAGACATACTATCTTTAGCAGGACTAGTGAGCCTCTACATCCTCGAGCGAACAAATCGTTTTACTTTCATCGGAACCTGACCACAGTTTTACACCATAAAGTTGATGGAGATGAAATGCCCGGATGCATCTCGAATCGTGCTCACTACGGCATTAGGACTTCTCTTTTCTACATCAATGGAGAGGCTACTCTTAATGTCACTCAAGAACCACCAAACTGGTTTCCTAATTGGCGCGGACGCGGAGAAGAAATTTCCGAACTGATTGTAAGTGTTTCCTCCACACCCTTCTCTGTATCTGTGTATAGAGGCTGTCATTTTAGGGCACTGCTTTACCAATCTTGGGGCTCCTCCGTAGTGCTACACACGATCTCTGCAACATGAAGATGAAACGCATAGGCAGATTACCACCACAAGCAGTCTGGGGATGGTCTGGTGTGGTCCATATAGGACGCTGCCCCAGTCCAGGTCCGAGGGTAGTGCGCAGGCTGCTGTTGGGAACTGGATTACTAGACTGTCGAGGCCGACAGAGCTCGGCTCTCCGGATACCAGCCGTATAACGGCGACCACGTCGCCAATGGTAGCGTGGTAAGTGTGGCTAAAGCTCAAGAACCTGTGTGGGCATAGAGAAGGGGGAGGAGTTATCTTCGGTGATGCGAGTTAATCGATGGCCACGGAATGTACAGACCCTAGACGGGTCGGTGAAGGGTTGGGATGGTGACAGAATCGCTCTCAGGATTGCCATGTCAGGCTTGGGTATGCACGATCGCTCTTGGGCATGCCGCGCAGTTGTGTATGAGGAGATATACTCCGAATCCTCAGTGTTCCCAACTGCTGAGCAAGTCGGCAGCTGATCACAGATCAAATAGAAATGTTTCTTAGTCCCATCGCAAGAGAGTGATAATTGTATTTGGAGGTGAGCGTCTGCTCAAAGCACCGCCATACGGCTCGTTCTTTTTGGAAGTGCCTGATTGCAATAACAAGAAAAGAACCTCAAGTATAGGGTTCTAAGACGCAAAGGCGAAGAAGTCGACGAGTTGGAGATCTTTGACGTCTGTACATAAATCCAAACAAGAAAGGGTTTTTTTGTGCTCGCGCTGAAGGCGATATTGGTTGACCCATGTCCGCATGTCGCAAAACGAAGAGAATTGTCCCCGAACAAGAGTTGGCTACACCCGACAGCTAGGACGGTCAGGTCCGTTGGCGCGAGCTGGAGGCCCCACGACCCAATCGCACGGAGTCGATTGCGGGTGAGCCAGGTCGGCTGGGCCGAAGAGGGAATGTAGCTCTCTATACCGTCTAAGAATAAGCTGCCACGAGGATGGCTGGGAACTTTACACGCGAAGATTGTCCAGGAACTAGTACACATACTAATTCTAGCGTCGGCGACAATGACTCGCGCCGATTCAAAACATTTAGAAGTAGAGCCCAGTAACTGGGTCTGTAATTAAATTTCGCTCAACCTAGTTGACAGCAAAATAATCAAGATAGCCAGTAGTAAATCGCAAGAATTACAGAACATAATTGTCCCATTGTGACTGGCAGACGCGCGAAGCACAGTCAGCGGTGTTCCATGGTCTGCCGCGGCCGCTTACTCAGAATTGAGCCAAGTTCATCGGGTGACAGTTCTCCTGAGAGTTCAGTGCGACACACTCTAAGCCAACGACGCACCAACCACGCTACTGTGTGCTGGCTGCCCAAACTACCGTCAGCCCACGGCGCATTTAAGACGATGCATCTGTGCGCCAGCGGCGCAATTTGATCCGGGAGTGGAAGTCCTTTGCCCACGTAGACTCGCCTGTTCCCCGACCTAGAGCATCACGGAGCAAGCAGTGATCAATTTGTGGTATATTTGAGTAGTAGATGTTGGTGCATTCTAGTATAACGTATACGCGACACTTCAGTCAACTGATCGCCAGTGCGTGCTGGCGTCGCTAGCGCCCAGCACGTTTTTATACCCTTCGCACTATAGTTTCATAATTCATTTCTTCCGAGCTATGAATAACTGATTCTGGGAGACTATGAGACGTGGCATCTGACCTAACCGCAACCGTTCACAACTTCGGGCGCAAATTACTCGGCAAGAATCATTTCTCATCGTGAACTCCTGTGACCCCTGCCAACGAGCGAAACTAGTCCCGCTTCACGACTGGCATCTCGCGCTCACCTCCCCTTCCAGCTCCATGTCTCATATGAAGTCCGTAGTAGTCTGCCAGATTATCGCTTCAGCCGTGGTTACGAAGCTCTCGCAAGTAACCGATCTCCAGTTCTCTTCATGATGAATCCCTGCCCCTACTTGAGCAGGGGACTTGCGACCCAGACGACCTTTTTTCGCTGCGAACATGCAGATTCGGCGAATTTTCCCACCTACGACCTGTGCCCTCATTTATGGACGATTAGTTCAATATTCATAAAATTGTGCCTTACTGGCCTCCGATACTGACCAAAAGATTTGGATGGAGTCTACAATATGTGCGCCTAACGTGCAAGCAGCGCGGCATGCCCAGATCAGTCATGTGATGCCTACAATCACAACCACACTCTGCCCTGCTATTCTCACACTCTGGAGGGTAGCTACGCGACATACGACCATCTTCGAGAGCTCTTCGGCGACTGCGATGACCCACACATGTGTGAGCGCACCACCATGTGCGATCTACACATGGAAAGCCTTTCCATACTGTAAGCAATCCCTCGCAGACAAATTCCTTTGCGTTGAGTGTCATTCATTCTACCACCTTTGCGAAGCAATAGTTTTCAAAATATGGATGGACTGAGGATCCTGTTCTCCACGATTTCGTTCCTAGCTTTACTAGCGCGATGCAGGACAAAACTGGTCGATCACCCACCATCACTTCTTCAGGGATGGCGTACCACAGAGTTAAACTGCCTATAACACCTTTGGTAAGCACCTAGAGGACCCAATTGTCGGCGACACTTCCTTCTGTGTTTCCGGAAATGCATGCAGACATACACCGGGTGCACTGCCCTCAAAAGTCTTCCATCCAGACCAACAATTTTGGAATGCCATGAAATGCTGACTTCCGTGGCACTCCAAACATGGAGTTCCCATACTACGGCTGTTCTTCGCATGGACGCCGACTTCCAAAAAGAAATTTTAACTGCCGCGTCCGGTGAACGCCCGCAGCCATTGCCCGCAACTCATCTCTTAGTAAAACATGCAGCTCGTACTGCGAACCGTGGAGTACACTGCAGTCCAACATCTCTCTTGACGCACCTCAATGTCACATGATGACCAATAGCCTGCTGCACGTGGATAAACTTACCTTACACCCGTCATACTCGTGATTGCATTCCGATAGATTTTGCACCACTGGACTGAAGGCCGCTGCGTGCAGTATGCGCCATCTGCGGCTCTAGGATGCTGATCATTATGCTCCGTGCTGTTCGGATGGACGGGCTCACCCAGATTACTGCCGACGTTATTTGCCAAGAGATGATGTGTAAAACTCTGCGCTGATCTCTCGGACAGTATTGTAAACATCGCGCAACGCAAGCAAGACTAAAGCGTAATTTGCGTAATGAGTGGCAGATCGCATGAGTGCTGCTGGACAGCGTCAGTTTAGTGCGTGCTGAACATCAGACGTTTACCAGTATCACGGCGCTCAGACGTACGGCCTTTGTCCTTCGCGTTGCGTTCGTATAGTAGAGCCTGCTCCGTGCATCGATCGGGCGCTGGTTAACGATGCGCGCACGCAATCAAACGTCTGGCGCCGTGTGGTTTGCATCCAGGTGTTTCCAATGGGAGGGCAAGGCTGAGGCCTACAGTCGAGTCGGCATCCTTCCATACGAAACGACTTCCTTGCTATGTCATACAGCCACCTATACTGGGAACCACGTGAGGAGTACAGACGCTAACACTGCACTCCATCCTTGCCGTAGCCGTACTACCGTTGACCGGTGCACAACGGGAGGCACATACTTCTTGTTTTGAACAGGTGCTACACGTATCACACGAAGCGTAGAAACAAACTGAACCTCAACTCAACTTCAGAGAAAGATTGTAAACGTGTATTTCGTGGCGTTGGAACGTATGTAAGTTTTAAGTTCGGTAGGCTGTCACCAGTGAGAGGGGCTCAGATCTGCACATGTGAACTAGATAGGCAAATGGGTGTAATGTTTCGATTAAAATTTCGCTTATCCATCTGCTCATGTGTTTCTACATGTGTGGGCCTCGGACCCTGTCACTGGTGACGCCTCGATAGTCTAAATTTTCATTACTTCTAAAATTTATTACTTCCGCTATTCCGGCCGCAAAACCGCCCACTTTTCTGGGCGACCTTTCTTGCGGCTGAGCCTCAGCCTTTGTCAGCTGCTATAATTCGGTATGCTCGCTTGGAAATGGTTCCGGAACTGGCATGTCGTGTGTAAGGTTGGTTTTCTTCGCGCTATTCAGCCGCTTCTTCGTGGAGCCACGTAACCTTCCTCAGTCCTTGTCAGAACTGCAATCAAGTCCTCGGTGTTATCGCAGTCGAAATCTTCATCTCTAGGACTGATCTCCTCTACCCTACTACTCCCGCCCGCGTGCAAGTCGAAACCCCCAACCATGTCCGCATCTTCCACACTGTCCGACTCCTCACGTCTTTCATTACTCTCGCAAGTCACACGGGCCACCTCAATGGCCTGGAACTGTGGCAGCCCTCTCAGTGCGTAGAACGCCTGGTCCGGCACACCCTTCCCTTCCGGCATAAGGTACACATGGTACCGTACCGTCACCTCATCCGCAAAGCGGTCCTTATATCCAGCCCCAGCGTGCGTGAGATGCCCATGCCCGAAAAACACGGATTTGAGCGGCACAATGATCTTTTTCATCTTGAACAACCCCGCCGCTGCCATCTGCTCGCCGCCCTCCCCGTATACAAACGCGTGTGAATAGTCACCCGCTCAGAACGGGAGACTCACTGCCCCGCTCACGATTGATAAAATGCCCAGCGTCTCCGCTTTCAATAACTCTTTGAAGGCATTGTTCGGCGCCTGCCGCCGCCAGTCTTTCCCAATAACCAAAAACCGACCCCCAGTCTTACGTATGACCGGCCTCCTCTCACATGTCTTCTTCAGACCGACGTAGCCAGCAAGCTGACCCACCCATGCGTCCAGCTGCGCACGCCTTCGCGAAGCCCACACCCAATCCTCCGTCGATTCGCAGGCTTCCATCACCAAGCTCCGTGTACTGGAGTAGCGGGCGATTCCCATCTCCCGGTTTTCTCCGTCGTCTTGATCTTCCTCCTTGCGGACGATCGGGTCCTATCGAGTCTCATTCGTCCCATGTTGCAGTAGATTCTCCCCGTTGAATGTGCTTGCAATGAACGAAAACAACTTTTCAACCGGGAAACGTTTTCACTTCCGCGTGGACATGAGGGGCTCGAGGCTTGGGCGCGGAATGCCGCTGTACTCAGCCAACAACTCAAGGCACGTGTAGTGTACGTGCTGAAGCCCACCTCGTCGCCTCTGCAAGTAGGAATATCCTCTGCCATAATGGTCACCCCGTCTGCGACGTTCCTCCAGAAGTGTTTCTGAGGCCGGTTGGGCTTCCGAATGTCCGGACCCACATCGATACCCTCGAGCTCAGTAAAATGCATGTATGTCCCCATGACGAATTGAAGCCGATCGATGGCTACGACGTCCTTGATGGAGAGGCACAAGTGCGCTCGGTGCCGAATGGGTATGTGGAGGGGAAGCAGCTAGAGCATTGGAGGCGAGTCTTTCTCGATCCACACCCGCAACTTCTCTTCTTCGTGATCTAGCGGGCCGACGTACCTCAGGTTTACCCAACTGTTGGGTGTCTTTTCAAACACTACGGTCTCGTCCGCAGTGCCGACCGGCAGGTGGTTCGGAACCTCGTCGTCAGACATCTGCGGGGCACCTCCACGTTGGTCCGTAACCTCCTAGGCCGCCTGTGTCTTCTCAGCGACCCCTCGTGTCGACTGCGTCATTTCCCTCTTCACTCCACCAGACTTCCACCACTCCACAACCTCTTCAAGCCGGGGCGTCGACCATGGGGAGGTTGCCGCCGTTGTCTCCCTAGCATGCACTTTTGTCGCGGGCAGTACTCCTGGGACCCTCCAGCACGGACTGCAGGCTCGAGTGTAGTCGCGTGGGAAGCAGGGGCACGCTGTACAGAGCTGCGTGTAGATGGCACAGCAGCTGGGCTCGTCACGCGAGCCGGGGCGGTATGATGTTTGGGGTTGGGAGAGAAGTGCTGGGCTCCTTCATTCGCGAAACGCGTAGCGCGGGCGTCGTTGCGCTTGTCCAGATCTTCTTCAGAGTCGTCATTTCTCTTGGAGAAGAGGTGCATCTGGATGAAGTAGAGCTCTTTGACGGAAGTTCTGAGGAGTTTCGAGTGAGCAATCTCAGTTCGTAGACATTCGGCACAACTAAGGTGCTTCCCCTTCGTATGCTTCTCAAGCAAATCTAGGCATACTTGGAAAAGCTGCCGTGCACACGCTTAGAAAGCTTTACATTCAAATTTTCCGTCGCGGTCCACATTGTTGATGAACTGCAACACGGAAGTCATAAACAGAGCTCCGGTAAACAGAGCTACGACTCGAGGGCTGTCCGACCAAAGATGCTGTTCATGAAAGTGAGGGGTGCCGAGCTTCTTGCAGGTCAAAGGGTTGAAGGTCAGGTCGCTCAGCACCTTCACGAGGCCTGATTCTTCGAAAAACTCTTCGCTACGAGCACGCAGCGGGGTTAGGCAGACAGGCCGGTTGCTGGTAGTTGAATGGCCTTGGTCAGTGCTTCTTAAAGTCTCTTCCATACCAAATGCAGTGTGTCCAGGTCGTTCTCCACGGCGAGGGCCTGCATGAATTAAATGACACTCATGAGATAGTGGAAGAGCGACTTGTCGATGTGGACCAGTCCGGCGGAGGTGCTCTGGTAGGACTCGTCGGACATGATTTCCGTATCAGCTATGTTCTCTCCATCCTTTCGGCGGGCGACACGCACGCGGACGCGCGCGCAAGTCCATGCCGTGCTGTCATATTCCTCTTTCAGGCCAAGGAAACCTTCAGGCCGAAGAAGGCCGTTCACCAGAACCCACTTGACACCTTCGCGCGACACTGTGCGGCCCTTGATGATCTCATCAGCGATATCCGGTAGTGACGGATTCTTGCAACGTCGTACCATGACCGACATAACGCTAGGGTCCTACTCGTACCTGCGCTCAACCATGCTGCCGCGGAGTCCGTCGATGGTGCTGGACATGCTTTCGCAAAGAACGTGTTGCGCCTGTCTGCTCTGCGCAATATATGGGTAGACCTCGGTCGAATCTTAGTCGGCCGTTGAGAAAGCTCGACACGACACGGGCTGCTCCTCGACCTCCGCAGCAGCCACATCGGATTTTTGACCATCCGAAGTCTCCGTTCCCTGAGGACGGTCGGACGAAGGGCGCGCCTGGCCTGGGGCGTTCCGGCGCAGGCCATTGCGTGGTGGCGATTCCGATGGAGAGGGCATCACGCCTGCTTCGGCCCGAAACTCCTCCCCTGTCGCCGCCTACTGCAATTACAGCTCGTGTAGCCAACAAGAGCGAGTCGCGGCTAGAGGTCGGGAAGGGAAGCTTGTTAGTCATTTTGGAAGCACGCCCCTTGCGAGAAAGCATCAATATTGGGTATGAAGGAGAAGGGTGTTTACAATGGGAAGGCGCAGAGAATGACAAGCCATCCGTGTACGGGGGAGGGTGCACGGGCGACGGTGAAGAATGGAAATACTGCGACAAGAAAGTGGTAGCGCAGGAGGAATATGGACACGACAACCACGGGAAGTTGACCGGAAACGGGTGCCGACAATCATCGTCGCGCACAAAAACGAGCGACTCTACGCAATATGGAATGGCTACATTCGACGTTTCAAAAACATACGAATCCCTGGGACGGAGGGGATGTCACTAACGACAGGGGTTGAGATCTGCACATGTGATTACATACGGGCAAATGGAGCTTGTCTTTCAGGTTAGAATTTGCACATCCCCATGCTCATGTGTTTTCACATGCGTAGATCTCAGCCGCTGTCACTAGCGGCAACCGCCTAGTCTGAATTGTCATTACAAAAAAAAAAAAGTTTTTGCTATAGCGGCCTAAAAATCGCCCACTTTTCTTGGCGACCTTTCTTGCGGCTGATTCCAATTCTCTCTCAGCTGCTATAGTCTGGCGCGGTCGCCTGGAACTGGCTGTCGAACTGGCATGTAGCGTTCAAGTTGTCTATCTGCACTCTATTTTGCAAGATCTTACCACGAATTTTGAAGTTGACCTCCTCCCCGTAGTTTGTGAACAGCTCCTCGCAGCTCTGAATCTCACGCGTCGCACGGATTATAACAGTATGCAGTGAATATAGAGCTCCCTGCAGTAATTCCCCTCAATCCTCATAAAACTCGATGTGTCTGTCTCCTGCTCGAGAAGTACCTCTATATCGCTCCTCCACATCCTCAGTCGAGTACCAGGCGCCATTCACAAACCTGAGCACAGAAAATAGTGCCGAGACAATGTGCACGTTATGCCTCGGACCTTTAAGGGACTCTGTCCGCCTTTCCACAAGGAGGGCTACCTGGTTTACACGTTCTTTGTCTACCACAAAACATCCACCCGCGTGGATATTCGTCTTCTCCCGCGTAAACTCACACTAGTCTGCGTACACGAACATCGCATAGAATACGAGGATTGTCTCTGCTTTCGCGAAAAAGTGGTCCGCATACACCCTGAGTCCCACACCTTCGTACTGTAACGTCGACGGACTCACGACCACACACCTCGCCGTCCCTTCCACCGCCCGTAATGTTAGCGGGCCTCGCGTGTCCAGTAGGGTATGGAACTTGGCCAACTAGTTATCCACCGACGCCCGTGAACAGCGCCGGGAAAGAATGGGATACCCGGCGTAGTTCGCAACAAACCGGACTATCTAGTCCGATGGGCATCGATACCAGGGACGCCGGCCAGGAGCTTGCGCAAGGCTGCTCCCCCTCCCCGCATACAAATTGCGTTCCACGCCGGCCGAGTACCCTACGGCGAGTCCCACAACCCGCGGAAGCCCACCAATGTCGCACGTGGTGCTCACAATGATTTGGAAAAGGCGTTAACCAAGCTTGGTAGAGCCTGACTGACGCAGTCGTCAGCCTTTTCAGACCCCACGAAATGGCGATGTCTGTGAAGCCCTAGGCATGCTTTTGCAGTCGCACAAGTACCATTGAACAGATTGGCCGAATGGTCCCCGGGTGTCAGATACTACAACACCAGGTCGCTCATATGCCTGATGCTCTTCTCCTCAGGTCGGGACGTCTTCATGCGACTGCCTTCGTCAGCTCTTTTCACCACTTTTCCGAGTTCCAACCGCTGGAGTCCATGCATACAGATCGTCCAGACTGTGTGAAAATACTGCAAATACCCGTTGCCTTGGTAGAATACGCGCGCGACCTGCCCTTCCAGCGGCGCATTCCTTTGCAAAATGCGAACAATCCAATGTGTGTCTGAGGCGTGGCCATTTCCTTTTATACCCGGATTTCGCGTGTAAAGACCTCGAGCTTGGACGTGGACCATGGCGTGGACTTCCATGTTGAACAGGAAGTCCTTCTGCCGCCTCTCCCTCGACGCACTGGCCCCATCAGTGACCTCGTCGTACACCTCTCAGCTGTAAGGCTTGAGGGGCGATAGCCACATCCCGGACTGTAGACCACTACAGAAATTGATTCCGGGGCCGGTTATAGCAAGTAGTGCGTCGAATATTGGGATGGAGGTATCCTGGTCCCTGTGGGTGAAGACATCGTGCGCACAGTTGTCCGCACCCCGCTCGCTTCTGGTGTCGAACGGCGTGTCCATTAACGTCAGCTGAACCTTACCCTTCAGGCACTCACCAGAGTCGCCAGCCGGGTCATTGAGGAGGTCGTGGAAAGTGCAGCTGTGGACATGGCAGTCCGACTCCAAGATGTCGAGCAACTCCGCGAGAAGGTTCGTCGATGGATTCTCCTCAGCAGGCGACTCTTCCGACACCTGGTCCGGCGGTAGAGACGGGCTAAAGCGGTTGGTTGCTTCTGCTGCTTCACAAAGGAGGTAGTCCGGCTCGAGCACTAATGGGTTGAGAGTGGTCCCGAAAGCCTCACTAGCTTGTACCGTAGGGATGTGTGTCTCAGTTTCCCCCATTTGGTTGTTGCTACCGTGCAGTTCCGGCTCCATCTCCTCTTTGAGCCGGGCACAAAAAGAATGAGGGGGCTGCGCGGATAGTCCCACACTGTGCGTGGTGCTCGACAGTATCACCAGCCGACGACGACGCGGACTTTTGTCCTCCGGATCGGCGTCGGGCATCTCCGAGTCCCCCTCGATAACCTCTGAAGAGGCCCCATCATCTTCTGGCGCTTCACACTAAAGCTCCGAGAACTCCCGGGTTTCCACGCTCAAGTCGGCAAAGACCCTTGGCAAGTGGTCATCGTGCGACTCGAAGCGGTGCAGATACGGCCAGATACTGCGATGTTTGACCACGTTCAAAGTTTTGTTTCTGACGGTGGCTTACGAGTTCGACAGCAACAGCCTGGTAACCGCCCTCATTGCCGCTCCTTCTCAAGAGGTCGGCCCCAGGTTACCGTACTGATCGTCCTCTCCTCCACACTCTCTACCACATTCCCTTGCAGTGTGGTCTCCTGCGGGATGGGTTCAAAGCCATCAACATGTGACTTCGAAGCCACAAAGTGCTGAACGCGGGGACGAAACAGACGGTAGGGTCCGACTAACGCCTCACACTCCGAAACTCGCAAGGCCCTCGCCCGTTTCGTCCACGCGCGAGGTGGCAGCTCCACAGCAGGCGAGAGACGATTTTCGCTTTGATTTATCTTCTTCTAAGCGAATACACGTTTGCTGCCCCGCCTCGAGTGGCATACGTTGATGACGTGGAAGAACATGAGAACCTCAAAGATTCTGGGGCGGCCAACAGAAAACGTTCCTGGCAGAACTACTTTCCGAACCTTCCTGACCTGAAAGAGGATACACTTGGTGCGAACAATAAGGGTCAAGCCATAGTTCTTCTGTCTTGGGGCCGCATCTGCAGGCACCCCAATCCTCTTGTCTTCTCGGGTCAGCCACACAATTGACAGCGCTGCGTGCAACATTGCTTTCATTTGCCCGCTGTCCAGCTCGCGAGAGACCAATTCATCGCTTTCAATAGCAATGCCGAAGTCGCCGCCACGCTCGCGATGATTGCTCTTCATGGCGACAACTTTCTTGATCGCCATTAAGGCCATCTCGTCTGCTGCGATGACAAGCTGGCCGAAGGCCGCCATGTGGAACATCATGGGTTTAAACTTCGCGTTCACCTCGGCTGAGGAGACGAAGGTAATGAAGGAAGACAAACACACGCTGGCTGTCTTGGCACGGCTGATTTCAGTCGGCGGCATGGTTACAGATCGGTGAGGAACGGAAGAGTGAAATAAGCACAGGAATGACGGGAATGCAAAGAAGGAGGAGCAGAGCGTCGCATGCAAAGCAAGGAAAAACCTGCGAGTCGAAGTATAGGAACGACAGATGAGAACGAAGCAAGGAAAGCGAGGAGTATCGCGTTGATATATCGTTATGACGAGGGTGCGAGGTGTCGTGCGATGAGAGCAGGTCTGTGGCATTTGTATCGCGGACAGGGAAGAAAGCGGCCAGGAACACGGTATGCTCACACACGCATACGTTTCTGTTGCATAACAGCAGTTACGAACAGTCGTGACCGCTTCACGAAACTTGGAAAAGTAAGTAGATTATCTAGAGTGCGGGGGAGTGTCACTAGTGACAGGATCTGACATCTACATACGTAGGAACACACGAGCAGATCGGTGTGTGAAAATGAATCCGAAAAGCATCATCCATCTGCCCAAGTATTCTCATACGTGTACATCTGAACCCCTGTCATTAGTGACACACGCAAGCCTGAGTTTTCGTTACTTTCTGGAATGCCCATTGCCAGGCCCTCATTCCCTGCTTCCAATCCTGCCATTCACGGTTATGATACTTCAAATGTCTGCGGACACTTTCCGCGTGTGTACGACTTTACAAGGGCCCCACTACCAGTGGTATCTGCTGGCGGGGACTTGTTCAGCTCAGCTGACAACAACTCCGACTTGGATTTCGATCTTGTTCTTCTAACTGAGCCTCCTTCTGTGCTATACAACCTGTGCCGTAGCTCTACATCGATGGTTCCGCCGGGCAGAAGGACGGGAAGAGCTGTTCAGATGCAAGGATCTCGCAAGCGCACCTACGAGCAGTGGGAGCGAAAGGAGGATGCGCCGGCTGCGCCCGTTTCTGCGACTACATGGAACCCCGAGGTCAATGCAACTCAGCGGCACCCGACAGGCTGGTTAGCGTGAGATGCACGGCCCCAGACAACGCTGGCGCGGTCTCTGTTTGATCTAGCAGGTGAACAAGTCGATGGCGCCGCTGTTCTGGCAACTCACGTTGCTACTTTCGCTCTGGGAGTTCCACCAGGGCGTGCTACCAACCCGACGCCTCCTCGTCGTGCGTCTATTCAATCTAACTGTAGCTGGAGGCCAGGCAGCTTCGCCGTCCGGCACGGAATCGCGTCCGCTCCACACGTCCGCACGCCCAAGAGTGTCGTCCCTGTGCGGTCGCACATCCGCCGTGGAGTATGGAAAACTCACTGGGGGACCCTGCGTCCTCCTGGTCCACCGGGGCTGAGACCCTCTTCGTCACCACCCCCGCCCATGCCGTCCAGGACAATGGTTCAGACTTCCACTGCAGCTCGCTCACAATCGATCTACCGTGAGCAGATTGAAGGGCTCAGAATGATGCTCGCGAAGGAGACGAACAAGGTCAGGGCGCAGGAGCAATGGGTCGGTGGTCGGAAGACAACGTGTAACGATCACGATGAACAGGTCTGTCAGGCCGCTCAACAGCTTCTTGAGGTGCGCATGACGGCTGAGGCAACGGTTTCCGAGTTCCTCCGACTCCAGGTGGAACTGAAGGGTGTCAGGGAGGCGAACGAGAGCCTACGCGTGGCTCGTGGGATCTCTGGTGGCACCCAGCAGGCCACACCGCGTACCGTGCCTGGACGTGGTCGCGGTTGCAAGCGTCTGGCACAGGTGAGAGCAAAGTACATTTGTGTTGCCAAGAACATGGAGAAGCAAATTCTGCAATGGTGCCACCGAGGAAATACTGAGCTGGGCTTAACAACTTCTGTTCAAATCGAAAACTGGACGGGGGGCAGTAAGGCGTGCGTGCGGGGGGAGCTCTCCGCGGACGGCCTGGAGGGTGTCGTGTCAAGTTCACTGACCTTTCCTTCCAATCGGAAGGAGCACTATACTCGGTCCTACCGCGATGAGGCGACGGCTCTTCTGGGACGGGTGCGTGGAGTTCTTGGCACCAGAAACTGGTCACTCTTGTTCTTGGACGCCGAATCCCGCCGCAAGTGGGAGCATGCCGTTTCAACAGTCTATGCTCCATGTGCAAGGATGAGGCAGACAATCTCCGACGTGATGAGCGCGCGTAAGAGAGACACCAGGGACAAGCTGTCCGAATGCCCTGGGTATTTCTTCTCGATGTCGCGGAAGACCAGGTTTTCATCAGACAGCGAGCGGGTGGAGCGCCCATCCCGGCCACTTCAAGCGCGGGCGAGGCTGATGAGTTCAGAGGGGGAGCACGGGACTCCAGACTTCTCATGGTGGCGACTCAGCAAGGTCGAGGATCTAGTAGACGGTGATTACTCTGTACCGCCATAGGTGTGTGAGCTCGAGTACGGTCACGTCCTGTTTGGAAACACTGCAGGGAGACATGTCCTTTGCGAGTTCGGAAGGTACCATGCTCGACAGAATGGGACGTCCGCATACGGGTGCATCATGCAGCTCGGATACCTGGACGCCTGACTGGCAACAGTGCTATCCTGTCTGCAGCATGCTGGGCGCCATGGCGGCCAGCGCCAACGCATTTACAGACTCACGTTTTCCAAGTAGTTGGCTTAGACAACCGCGCTGATATGATGCAGCGTTTGCAGCGTTCCATGCGGCATTGTCCCGCAAGAAATCTTTTTGGTATGGTTCTACGGTTGAGCGGGGGTAATGTGAGTCGGTGAATGACGGGATAGAACGGTCTGGTGAGGTGGATCGCGAGGTTTTGGTAGCAGACACCCCTGCAATAGCCACAAACTGGGTGAAGGGGGGTTCAGAGAACACGTTTCATGTGGCGGTATGGAAGACGTGGTCTGTGGACAACATCTCCGTTGTGCTTGGCGCTGTTTTGGGTTGCTACGTTGCATGTGCGGACTCAGGCGAGGGACCGTATGAACTTTGCAATGCCGCGTCTGGCCCGTCAGGAATTGCCGCTACAACTTCAAATTCTTTCCCACGCACCGTCGTTGGCGCACAGGACGAGAAACTGTCGACGCACAGAAGAGAAAGAAGAGAAGAAACCATAGTTGTGTATGGATAGGTCACCAACTAGATTGTAGTTTTCTCGTGTGTTTAATCCTGGAGGAGAAAGAATGGCGTGTCCGTAGGAGGTGACGGTTCCGGTACGACTGACCGTGCATCAGGGTCTCTGTAGAACCTGTTTATGTAGAAACGATGGCAGAGGCAGTGGTGCTGAGAAGTGTAAGTGAGGATGTGGAAACTTGACCGCCCCACGAGAGCTGTCCCAATGAAAGCAGATTTCTTGCACAGGACAAACTACAGAGAAGCAGGAGCTTGACACGCTCGTCGAAGCACCTCAGGTAGCGGGATGAGTTTTCCTGTGCGATTTACAATGTAATCTGTACACTACCGCAAGCAAATCCATTGCATAGTTTCATCAACAGCGTCGATTGGTGGAATACAATCCATGTATTAACCGAAGGCATACTCGGTAGACTGCAGTGAATCACGGGCATGCATACAGCAGAGAGACAGAACCTGGGCGTCCCATACAGTGCCTGTGTGTTTGCCGTCGTCAGCGGCCACGAGCACGAAGCTGGATCGGTGCTGTTTCGTCGGGCCGAAGCTACTATTTGCATGAACGCGCTGAATTACATGTTTCCGCATCATGTCGAGTCGAATGACATTCATGTCAGAACCGGAGTCGTTGATGGATAGACAGAAGCCGTGGCGAACGTTACCACTTTTGGCAATAGTGATCCGGAGAATGTCACATGTACGGACCGAATATTGCTGAAGATGCTCAGTGCGGACAAGGTCCAGCAGGACAGGGGTGCCCTGGTCATCGAGGTAGACAAAATGATCGACGCAGATGTCGGGAGCTTCTCAGCGTAGTCATTGCAGCTTCGCAGCGGTGACGCAGCGTTCTTCGTTTCCGGGATGCGTCATGGCGAAGGTCCTCAACGGAGCGAGTTCGCGGAGGTACATTGGGAGGCCTTCCCCGCCAGGACGCGCTTCGTGCCCGTCGTTTAGGTTCCTGTACAGGGTGTTGAGGCGACGCGATTGGGGGACGGAGGCAAGGTGCGTTCGAACGGCAGCAAGGTCTTTGGAGTGCTGGGTTCGGTGGACGGTTTCGTCCGTGGTCGTTGCCCTTCGCTTGTGGGTACGGAGGTAGTCTCCCTGGAGTGCAGTGTGTGCGTGTCCACAAACTCCGGCATCTAGAGGTTGTAGGCCTCCAAAGTTACGGATGTCATCTGCAAAGTCGGGGAGAAGGTGAAACTTGAGGTTCTTCAGCCTGGAGGGGTGGTGGTCTTCGGGAATGTGGAGCATGGAGGCATTGAACTTACTGACACGGTCCTCCAGTTTGTGATTCTCGACGAAGCTCCGGTGCTTCTTTAGTCCCTGTCTTCAGCTGAGTATCAGTATGTCTCAGTACTGAGCGCAAATAGAGGTGAGGGGCGAGGACTCAGCTTCATCACAGCAACGACCTATGCTTCCTGCGATAATTGGAAAAGACCATGTCAACAGACTTTTAGTGTTTGGCCTCCAGCATGCCATGGACTCCGTCATTTTTTGTCGAGTCCGTTCGGGCGACTGCTTTTCCGGAGGCGGAGGAGCTGGCGCGTCGGCTGCGAACGTAGAAGTCCCTCTGAATGGTAGCCAGAAACGTGTTGAATCCGCGAAGGAGAGCTGTGCGTATGGTTCTGAACTGTATTCGACTGTTGCAGGCGGATGCTTACGACGTGAATAGGACGTGAGAGTCGAGCTTATGAAATATGCAAGGCTCGATTGGCTTGGAGATGCAGAGATGAAAGTTTTGCTGCGGTTCGAAGACGAAAATGGAGTGCATATCAAGATGATAATTAGGCGAACGCAGGGGGTGTCTTTCCGGAAAGGATGGCAACCTCCGCAGGGAGGATGTGGCAAGGGGTTTGTTGCGTCCGTGCAGTGCCAGCTTGTGCCAGAACGGCCCTGGCCAGCAATGCGTGGGCAGTGGTGTCGGCCACGAGGTTGGCCACTTTCCTGCTGAGGAGGATGGTGGACTGCGTGGTGCGCGGCGGGAATGAGGTGGACGAAGTGGGGAGATTTAAAAGTACTTCGCAATGGTGGCAGGGTTGGCTAGTTTTTGTGCTTGATCGAGTGCCGATGATGACCTTCGCTTCCGGGCTGTGGCAACAGTAGCTGGTGAGGACAGGGTTATATTTCCAGAGGCGACTGTATGTATCTCAGCATGTGAAGCCTACGAGTCTTTCTTCATATACAGGCGACAGCATAAAGTAAAGGGCGGAGTATAGCGCGGAGGTTTTGGTGTCTGGTACGCGAATAGACGAAGAAGGTGGAAGGACTTCAAAATCTCCGTCGTCCATGGTGGGAAAGGACTGGACGTGACAACAGCCAACGACGGGGTGCCGGGACAATATACGGCGTCTACGGAGTGCGGCAGTGAAGTTGAGGAGAGTGAAATGCACACGGTAGGCAACGAAGGCGCTGTCCTTAATGGTAGTGGCGGATGCATCTATACAGATCTGTATGCCACCTACTAACGAGCGGTTCCCCGACGTTCCGGTGTCCTGGATCGAAAGGTCCAGCCCGCTACCGATCACTTCTTCCTTGCCTTCTAGACGAACTCGTCGATGCACGTCGGTCTGCAGGGGATGTGCTAAAAGACGCGAGGCGCTCTGTGGGGGGTCACCGCAAGGGCGCAAAAAGCAAGACTCTGTGTTCGCTAGCACTACTTGCTTTCGCAGAATCTCAAAAGCGTCCCAAAAATAGGCCGTTCCGAAGGAGGTACCGCCGTGGTCCAACAGACGAGTTGCGGAGAAGCCTTGACGGTGAACCTCCTTCTCAACAGCAGCGAGTATGAAGGAGCGACTTTTTTGTGAGGACCAAAGGCGGTCTTCAAAGCGCGCAAGATAGAAGGCGGCACCCCGGAGGACAGAGATGAGCTTGTCAACCGTTCGCAGGCCGGTGGTCCTCCCTACTTCGGCAAGAGAAACTCCTATAGACTCTATGAGGAGGTCGGTCTTACTTGTGGTCGGTTCTGCATAAGGGTGACACAGGAAGGGGAGCAAGGGAATCAGAGGCGCCGAAGCCTTACCAGAAAGGACGTTGTCATCGTAGTGGATAGGAGCCTCAAGGGCAAGTGAGCCTTACGGAGAAGCAGGGACGGGCTCGGCCAGTCGGTGTGGTCGGAAGTGACACTCTTCCTCGTGTTTCGAAAAGGATTACTCGTCAGAATACAAGTAGACGCAGTACCGAAATATGCAGAGCATATTGAGGGCTGGCAAAGATAGCAGCAAGGAGAAGGGCTGGCGGGACGAGTGAGAGAACGGAGGGGTAGAACGATTTCCACGAGTGTAGCCATCTTCTTGTTTTTACTGAGTACAAAACGATAGGTCTGGTCACGAGCAATCCCGCGTTCACGAAACCTAATGCACGTCTCGTGCACGCGGGAGTGGCCAGGGTGCAGAAAGGGGCCTGGCATTCGACAAAGACGCACGGTATTGGCTATGTGCACAAGAGAACATCATGCATTCGCTCAAGTGTACTACAATGAGAGGCGGAAATTGAAACGCGGCGATGCTGTCATGTCCGTAGTTGAAAGGCTTTCACGAACTCCGTACGGTCTAGGGTAATTTCATCAACGGTATTTTCAAGGAACGGAGGCAAAACTGTGGACCGCAAGAACCTGGTACAGGCCTTATTCAAACCGCAGCTACGCGGGATGCCACAACGTCAAATCTGCAAAAGTACCGTCTGTGTTTCCGGCATTGAATGGGGACGTCAATTTAGTGCAGTACGAGGCTTGGTGATAGCCGCGGTTTATTAAACATTTCGAGGTTTCGGGTCTGATAGTACTAGACTCCGATATTCAGCAGGAGGACGTCCGAGTCTAGTTTCACGAGACCCGGAACTGTAAAATTGCTAGTAAACCAGGGGTATTACTAGACCTCGTACTGCACTCAGTGGATGTCTTGGTTCAGTGTTCGTGGCTGATATAGTACGGGCCGTAGAAGTCCAGGATGAAGTTGTACTGTGCGGCGTACTGCGACGTGCGGAAGCCAATTCCTAGTTTCACTGCTCAGCAACGGCACTTTTCGCGGTTCCGAATGCAGTTTTACTGCATTCAGAAGTGCGAAAAGTGCAGCTGCGCAGTGAGCGTACTGGAACTAAACCAAACGTTCACTGCGCGCTCTGAACGTCCGGTCGCATTCAACTACATTCCCGTACTGCAACATGGGTAGCCCGTTTACGGCATTCAGATAGATCTACGTTCCCACCATGATGCCTTACCGTCACCCGCACTCCCTCAACTTGTACACCTCTAACAGCCCGCACTCCCAGCATCGCATTGGCCACCACGCGCCCGGCCAGTCTTCAATGGCGCCGTCCATCCCACCCACAATCCCTTCCAGTTTGTATACCACACCTCACCATTACCCACTCCCCCTCACTCTCTCCACGTCCAACAGCCTGGAATTCCCCCATCGCATCGAGTACCAAATACCTCGTCATTCCTGACCAACGCCACCGGTCCCGCCTGCCTTCCCTTCCAGTTCGTCCACCACACTCCACCACCACCAATACTTCCTCGACCTCTCCACTTCCGGCAGCCCGCAATCCCAGTATCGCATCCAATGTCGAACGCCGCGTCACTCTTGAACGACGCCACCTATCCCACCCGCCTTCCCTTCCAGTTTGTACACCACACTCCACCACCGCCAGCATTGCCTCAACCTCTCCTCCTCCAACAGCCCGTACTCGCAGGACCGCCTCAAATGACGAACGCCTCATCGCTCCTGAGCGACGCCACATGTCTCACCCGCCTTTCCTGCCAGTTTGTACACCACACTCCACCACCACCATTACTACCTCGACCTCTCCCCCTCCTACAGCTCGCACTCCGCGCATCGCATCGCGCTCTACCTTCAACAGCCAGCACTTACCCCACCGCCTCGCGACCTACACGTCTCGCCCCTCCTGAACGACATCACCCATCCCGCCCACCACCGCTTCCAGTTTGCATACCCACACCACAGCATCACCCGCACTCCCACACCCTCTCCACCTCCAACAACCCGCACTCCCCGCCTCACATCGCACATCAGACGTATCGCCACCCTTCAACGATGCCTCTTATCCCGCTCAGACCGTTCGCACCAGTGCGAATACCGTTCCGAATACGCGCTGTTTACCTGTGCACGCCGTCGCATCACGAGAAAAACTGTCGCTCAGTACTTTCTTTTCACGGCCGGGTACCTTTGCAGATTTCACGTGGTAGCGTCCGGTGTCATTGCGGTTCAAATAGGGCCTGGGGAAGGTTCTTGTGGCCCACAGTGTCGCTGCCGTGCCTTGAAAATACCCTCCATGAAATTGCCCTAGACCGTATGAAGTTTCGAAAAACTTTCCACTACGGATATGACAGTATCACTACTTTTTGATTCCGTCCTCTCGTTCTAGTACCTGTCAGCGAACGCATGATGTTCTGTTGCCGACATAGCCAATAGAGTGCTTGTGTGTCCATTGGCAGGCCTCGTCTTCCACCTTGACCACTTTCGCGTGCACGAGACCTGCACTACGTTTCGTGAGGGCGGGAGTGCTTGCGACCGGACCTACCGTCTTGTACTTAGGGAAGACAAGAAGAAGGCTCCCTCCATGGAAAACGTCCTACCTCTCCGTTCTCTCACTCGTCCCGCCAGCCCTTCTCCTTGCAGCCATCCTCGCCAGCCCCCAACATGTGCCGCAAATATCGGCACTGCGTTTACTCGTCTTCCGACGCATACTCCCTTTCCAAAAACGAGCAACAGTATCATTTCCGATCACACTGACCGGCTGAGCTCGTCCCTACTCTCCCGGGAGGGTCACCCGCCCCAGACTCTCTTCTCAACCACGATGATAGCGTCCTTTTTGATGGGGCTCCGCCGTCTCTGCATCCCTTGCTCTCATTCTTGTGTCACACTGATGCACAACCGACTCCATGTAACTCCAGCCTCCTCGTCCAATTTATCGCAGTTTCTCTTGCCAAAGTAGAGAGGATTGCCGGCCCGCGCACGGTTGATGGGGTCATTCCTATCTTCAGCGATCCGTACTTCTCTCTTGTCAACTCTGGAGACCGCATTCGCTCCTCATAAAAGTGTCGCTTTCTCCAACTCGATGTTGTCTAGAAAGAGCTTCACCATCACGGCTTCTCCGCAACTCGGGTGTTGGACCACAACGGGACATCCTTCGAAACCCCCTACTTGCGGGACCCTGTCGAGATTCTGCTAAAGCAAGTAGCGCGAGCTAATACAAAGTCTCGCTACCTCCGCCCTTATGGTGACCCATCGCAGTGCAACACGCATCTCTTCGCGAATCCTTTGGAGACTGACGTCTAACTACGAATTTGTCAAGGCCTTAAGGAAGAAGTCGTGGGTTGCGAGCTCGAGGGTGTCATCTCCGACACCAGGACGTCAGGGACCCACGCGTTTGTAGGTTACATACAGATCTGTACAAATAAATCCGCCACTACGATTAAGAACAGCGCCCCCGTTGCCGATCCCGTGCATCTCACTCTCCTCAACCTCACTGCCGTTTTCCGTTTACGCTGCATAATGTCCCGCCACACCGTCGTTGGCTATCTTCCTGTCCGGCTCTTCCCCACCGTGGACGACAGGCACTTTGACGTTCTTCCACCTTCTTCGGCTACTCGTGTACTAGAGACCCAAACCTCCGTGCTACACTCCGCCCTGCACACTCTGCTATCGCCTCTGTATGAAAACGCCTTAGTAGGCTTCACATGCTCAGAGGCCTACCATCATGTCTGGAAATTTGACTCTGTCCTCACCAGCTACTGTTGCGACAAACCCGATGCGGGGGACCTCATCGGCACTCCATGAGACACAAAAACCGGCCAACCCTGCCACCGTTTCGAAGTACATTCAAATCTCCTCACTTCGTCCGCCTCACTCCCGCCGCACACCACACAGTCCACCATCCTTCTTCGCAGAAAAGCGGCCGACCTCCAGGCTGACATCGCTGCTCATGCATTCCTGCGCAGGCCAGCTCAGCCACGAGCTGCCACCACACCAGCGCAAGAAACACTCGTCACCTCCTCTCTGTGGAGGTTGCCATCGTTTCTGGAAACATGCACCCTGCCTCCATCCAATTTTCATCTTGACACGCACTCCGTGTTGTGTTTCGAACTGCTGCACAACTTCCACCTCGGCATCTCCAAGCTAAAAGTGACCTGCTTATTTCTTAAGCTGGACTCCCCCGTCGTATTCATACGGCGAGATTCCGCCGGCCACAGTCGGAAACAGTTCAAAATCATACGCACAGCTCTCCTTCGCGGATTCATCACGTTTCTGGCTGGCATTCAGAGGGACTTCTACGTTCGCGCCCGACGCGTCGACTCCTTCGCCTCCGAAAAAAGCAGTCGCCCGAACGGACTCGACGAAAATGACGGAGTCCATAGCATGCTGGCGGCCAAACACTACAAGTCTGTTGACATGGTCTTTCCAATTATTGCAGGATGCATAGACCGTTTCTGTAATGAAGCCGAGTCCTCGCCCTTCACCTCTATTTGCGCTCAGTACTGAGACAAACTAGTACTCAGCTGAAGACAGGGACTAAAGAAGCACCGCGGCTTCGTCGAGAATCACAAACTGGAGGACCACGTCAGTAAGTTTAACGCCTCCATGCTTCACATTCCCGAAGACCACCACCCCACCAGGCCGAAGAACCTCAAGTTTCATCTTCTCCCCGACCTTGCAGATGACTTCCGCAACTTTGAAGGCCTAGAACATCTACATGCCGGTGTTTGTGAACACGCGCACACTGCATTCCAGGGAGACTACCTCCATACCTACAAGCGAAGGGCAACGACCATGGACGAAACCGTCAACCGAACCAAGCACTCCGAAGACCTTTCTACCGGTCGAACGCACCTTGCCTCCGTCTCCTAATCGCGTCGCCTTACAACCCTCCACAGGAACCTAAACGACAGGCACGAAGCTCGTCTTGGCAGCAAAGGCTCCAGAATGTACCTCCGCGAACTCGCTCACTTGAGGACCCTCGCCATGCCGCTTCCCGGAAACGAAGAAGGCTGTCTCACCGCTGCAACGCTCCAGTTATTACGCGGAGAAGCTCCCGATATCTGCGTCGATCTTTTTGTCTAGTTTGATGACCAGGGCACCGCTGTGCTGCTGGACCTTGTACGCGCCGAGCTCCTCCAGCAGCATTCAGTCCACACATGTGACCCTCGCCACATTACCATCATCAAAAGTGGTTACGTTCTTGGCGGCTTCTATCCTTCCGTCAACGACTATTATCCGTACCTGAGTGTCATTTGACTCGACCCAAAGCAGAAGCATGTCATTCAGCGCGTTTATGCAAATAGCAGCTTCGGCCCAACGAAACGGCAGCGATTCTACTTCGTGCTCCTGGGTGCTCACGACGAAGAACACATAGGCACTGTATGAGTGGCCCAGGTTCTGTTTCTCCTCCGTATGTATGGCCGTGAATCACTGCAATCTACCGAGTATGCCTTCGGTTGGTACATGGATCGTATTCCACCAAACAACGCTGTTGATGACACTGTGAAATGCGTTTGCTTGCAGTGGTCTTCAGATTGGAATGTACATCGCACAGGAAATCCTGCCCCGCTCCCTGAATTGCAGCGACGAGGGCGTCAAGCTCCTGCTTCTCCGTGGTTTGGCCTGTGCAAGGCATCTACTATCATTGCGACAGCTCACGTGGTGCGGTCAAACTTCCACATCCCCCCTTTCACTCCTCAATTCCACTGCCTCTACGATCGCTTCTACATAAAAAGGTTCTACAGAGACCCTGATGCACGCCCAGTCCAACTAGAACCCTCACCGCCAACGGACACGCCATTCCCTCTGCACTAGAATTAAACACACGAGAAAACTACGATCCATTTGGTGAGGTATTGACAAATAACGAAAGTTTCCTTCCTTCTCTCTCTTCTGTGCATCGACAGTTACTCGTGCTGTGCTCCAGCAACAGCGCGGGAGAGAGAATCCAAGGTTGTCGCGAGAATCCTTGGCAGGCCATACGCGCCATTTCAAAGTTCATACGGTCCCTCGCTTGAGTCTGCACGTGCAATATCGCAATCGACAACACCGCCAAGCATACCAGAGATGATGTCCGAAAACCAAATCCTTCGTACCACCGCCTAAAATTTGTTGTGGGAGCCAGCCCTCACCACTTTTGTGGCGACTCCAGGGACGCATGGTAACGAACCCTCGCCATCCACTTCACCAGACCGTTTCATCTCCTCACTCACCGACTCACATAACGACCCCTCAACATTAGAACCGTGTCGAGACATCTTCTTCGGGAATTTGCGGATGGAACGCTGCGAACGCTGCATAGTATCTTCGCGGGTGTCAAGAGCAGGTACTTGAAAAGTCAGGCTGTAGGTGCGTGGGCGCTGGACGCCACGGCCCTCAGCATACTGGAGGCAGGATACCACTGTTGCCACCCAGGCGTCCACGCGTGCGAGCTGCGTGATAGACCCGTACGTGGACGTCCCATCCTGTTCAGCATTGTATCCTCGGAACTTGTAAAGGACATGTCTCCCCAAAGAATTTCCACACAGTACGTCACCGCCGTCAACATGAAACACCTCCTTCGGTACAGAGTAACCGCCGTATGCTCGATCCTCCACCTGGTTGAGTCGCCACCATGAGAAGTCTCGAGTCCCTCGCTTCCCTTCTGAACCCATCAGCTTCAACCGCGGTTCAAGTACCTGAGATGAGCGCTCCGCCCGCTCACTGTCCGATACAAACGTGGTCTTCCGCGATATCAAAAAGAAATACGCAAGGCAATAGAACAGCTTTTCCCCAGTCTTTCTCTTCCGCTTGCTCATCAATTCAAAGATTGTGTGCCTCATCCTTACACATAGAGTATAGTCTGTTTGAAAAGCCTCCTCCCACTCGCCGCGAGATTAGGCGTCCAAGAACAATGATGACCATTTTCAGGTGCCAAGCTCTGCACCCACCATTCCAACCAGAGCCGCCGCCTCACGGTAGTAGGAACGCGTATAATACTCCTTACGATTGGCAAGAACCAACGGTGGAATCGGCACGACACCCTCCAGGCCGTCCGCGGAAAGCTCCCCCGCCACGCACAGCTCACTCCGACCCGCCCAGTGCCGGACGGGCACAGAACTTGTTGGGTCCAGCTCAGCAGTTTGGCGGTGGCACCAGTGCAGAATCTACTTCTCCATGGTCTTGGCAACACCAGTGTACTTTGCTCCCACTTTTTTCAGACGATTGCGACTCTGACCACGTCCAGTTCCAGCACGCGGTGTGGCGTGCTGGTTGCCACCATAAATCCCGCGAGCCACGAGGAGGCTCTCGCTCACCTGCTTCACATCATTGAGTGCGGCTTGTAGGTGCAGGAATTTTGGAAGCGTCGCACTAGTCGTCACGCAGACCTGAAGAATCTCTTGCTCGCCCTGACGTACCTTCTCTGTGTAGTCGTTGATCCTTGGCTTGAGACCAGTAATCTCTTGCTCCCGTGCCCTGACCTTGTTCATCTGCTCAGAAAGCTTAGTTTGCAGGTCCTCCATCTGCTCACGCGAGATCGATTGTGAGCGAGCTAGACCGGAAGTCTCAACCCTTGTCGTGGACGGTATGGGCAGGGGTGGCGACGAGAAGGGTCTCACCCCGGATGCACCCGGAGGACGCAGGACCCCATAGTGAGTTTTCCATACTCCACGGCAGATGTGAGACCGCTCAGGGGCCGCAGAGCCGTGCGTGCGGGCGCGCGGAGCGGACGCGCGGAGCGGACGGGATTCCGGGCCGGACGGTGAAGCTGGCGGTGCTCAAGCTGCAGTCAGATTGAATAGACGCACGACATAGAGGCATATGCCTGGCAACACGCTCTGGTGGAACTTCCAGTGCTATAGTAGCATGGCGAGTTGCCAGAACAGTGGCACCATTGCCTTATATACCTTCTGGACCAAACAGAGACGCCGTCGGCGTTGTCAGGGACCGCACAACTCCCATTACCCTGCGTACCGGATGCCTCTGAGTCGCATTAACCTCGCGATTTGGTACAGTCAGACCGATACGCGCAGCCGGGGCATCACCCTATCCCTCCCACTGCTCGTGGGTGCGCTCGCGACATCGTTGCATCTAAATAGCCCTTCTCGTCCTTCTGGCCGGCGGAGCCATCGATGTAAATCTGCGCGACGGGTAAGACAGGGCAGAAAGAGGCTCGATGAGAAAAATAAGCCCAAAAGTCACGTCACATATATTGTGAGCTGGGGAGTATAAGTCCCGGCTAGCAGCTAGGACTGGTAGTGGGGCCCTTGTAAACTCATGCACACGCGGAGAGTGTCCACTGACGTCTGAAGTATCATAACCGTCAACGGCATGACTAGAGGCATGGGATGAGTGCCTGCAAATGGGCATTCCAGGAGACAATGAAAAATCAGACTAGAGGGGTGTCATTAGTGACAGGGGCTGAGATCTGCGCATGTGAAAATACATCGGCAGATGGATGTTGTATTCCAGCGCAAATTTCGCACATTCATCTGCTCATATGTTTTCACATGTGTAGATCTCAGGTTGTATCACTAGTGACACCTCCTTTGTCTGAATTTTGATTTCTTCTCAAACCTCATTAGCGTGCTATCGCGGCCCAAAAATCGCTTACTTTTCTGGGCAACCTTTCTTGCGGCTGAGCCCAAGTCGTTCTTTGCTGCTATAGTGTGGCCTGCTCTCCCGGAAGAGGCTGTCAAACTGGCATGTAGTCCTTAAGTTTGCTTATCTGCACGGTATTTTGGAAGATCCTATCATGTACTTAGAACCTAAACATATCCCCGTACTTTGTGAACAGCTCCTCGCTCTTCAGAACCTCACGCGTAGCACGGATCGTGACGATGTCCAGTGAACTCAGTGCTCTCTGCGACAGTTCCCCTCCATCCTCGTAGAACTTCACGTTTGTGTCTCGCGCTCTAGAAGTGCCTCTATTTCGCTCCCCCTCATCCCCAGGCAAGTACCAAGAGTCATCCACGAACCCGGCCACACAAAATGGTGCCGGTACATTGTACAGCTTATGCCTCTGACCTTCATGGGAGTCCTCCCGCCTTTTCACGAGAAGAGCTACCCGGTTGAAACGTTGTTTGTCTACCCCCAACATTCCACCTCCGTAGATCTTCGTCTTCTCACGGGTGCGCTCACGCAAGTCTGCGTACAGCAGCGTCCTATTGAAGGGGATGTTGGTCTCTCCTTTCGCGAAGATCCAGTCCGCAAATACCCCGAGTCCCACACCTTCGTACTTCAACGTCGACGGAAGTACCACAGCACACCTCGCAATCGGTTCCACCGCCCGTAATGCTACCGGGTCTTGCGAGTCCAGCAGGTCGTTGTACGTCGCCGGCTATTTGTCCACCGACGCCCGTGAATAGAGCGGGGAAAGCATGGGATCCCCGGCGTAGTTCGCAATAAACCCGACTATGTAGTCCGGTAGACATTGATACCTGGTACACACAGCAGGAGAATTTGCATGGCTGTTCCCTCTCCTGGCAGACAAGTTCCGTTCCTCGCTGCCCAATTACCATGCGGAAAGCTCTACAGCCCGCGGAGAGCCACCTATGTCGCACGCGGTGCTCACCACGCTTTCGCAAAACGTCTCGACCAAGCTCGGCAGAGCTTGACTGACGCAGTCGTCAATCTTGTCGCACCCCACGAGACAGTGATTTCTCGGAAGCCCTAGGCATGCTTTCGCAGTCGCGCAAAAACCACTGAATCAGTCCACCAGAAGGTCCCCCGGTGTCGAATACTGCAACACCAGCTCTCTCATCTACTTCATGCTCTTCTGCTGAGGTCGAAGCATCTTCATGCGACTCCCTTCGTCAGCTCTTTTCACCGCCTTTCCAGACTGAAACCGCTGGATTCCATCCTTACCATTCATCCAGGCTGCGTGCGGAGACTGCACATACCCGTTGCTTTGGTAGCCAACCCGGGCGAACTGCACTTCAATCAGCCCATTCCTCCGCCAGAAGTGAACAGCCCATTGCGTGACTGATGCGTGGCCACATCCTTTCATACCCGGGTTTGGCGTGTAGTGA